>JBBPBX010015415.1:0-28545 GCA_038048925.1 Garcialebias charrua | reverse complement strand
GCTGCCGTTTGGCGCATAGGCACAAACAACAGTCAGAGCCCGTCCCCCCACACGTAGGCGAAGGGAGGCTACCCTCTCGTTCACCGGGGTGAACCCCAACGTACAGGCACCAAGATGGGGGGCAACAAGTATGCCCACTCCTGCTCGGCGCCTCTCACCAGGGGCAACTCCAGAGTGGAAGAGTGTCCAACCCCTCTCAAGGAAACTGGTTCCAGAGCCAGAGCCATGCGTTGAGGTGAGTCCGACTATTTCTAGCCGGAACCTCTCAACCTCACACACTAGCTCAGGCTCCTTCCCCACCAGAGAGGTGACATTCCATGTCCCAATGGCCAGCTTCTGTAGCCGAGGATCAGACCGCCAGGGTCCCCGCCCTCGGCCACCACCCATCTCACATTGCACCCGACCCCTTTGGCCCCTCCCACAGGTGGTGAGCCCATGGGAAGGGGGACCCACGTCTCCTCTTCGGGCTGTGCCCGGCCGGGCTCCATGGGTAAAAGCCCGGCCACCAGGCGCTCGCCAGCGTGCCCCACCTCCGGGCCTGGCTCCAGAGTGGGGCCCCGGTGACCCGCGTTCGGGCGAGGGAAAACTTAGTCCATTTATTGTTGTTACTGTTGTTTGTTGTTTAAGGAAATTCTACCATTGCTGTTCATCATTCTTTAGTTTGTAACAGGTCGCTTTTGTAAATGAGCCCTCGAGGCTCAATGAGATTTACCTGACTAAATAAAGGTTGAATAAATGAAAAAAATGGTCCTTCAGTCAGTAAAATGGCCTCACAGGGAGGAGATGACAGCGACGATGACGTTGAAGGTTGCAGGCTTTTTCCAGCAATTTGTTGGAAAAGATAAAACTAGACACTTTCTTTGGGTTAGGAGATGGATTTTAAATTGGTTTTAAAATCCACTTGATTCAGAACTACTACAGATAAACTTAATTTCAACTAGTACCGGTATGCATTTTCTGAAGAGTTTCATTGTGTAAATACAGATAATGGAGAAATTGTGTACATTGCTTTTTCAGGGAACATTTTTTATTTCTTCATACTTTTTTCAGGAAATGACTGAAACCTATTATGTAATGTCCTCATGACTAATGCTACAGAAAACAATTTTCAAGCAACTTTAAAATAAAAGTTACATATGTGCATATTAAAGCTAGGTGTGAGCTGTATTTTTTGGATGCATTTATAACATTTGGTTTGTTCCAGCATCTTCAGACTGTCTACACCTGCTCATGAAGTTCTGGGTTGGCTGGGAAATGCCCAGTCAGGACCTTCAGCTGGAAGTGTTGCTGTCCACAGGTCCTAAACACATGTCCACTTCATCCACCTGTAACAGACAGTTATGTTTGCCACGCCACTACCGGTCATACTCCGCCCTTGAAAAAGATATGTTTATTTGTCTGAGGTCTGTTGAAACCGGGTTTGGACTTGTGTAAATCAAACATAATGAGTAATGTGAACTGGATGTGGGGACCTTAAGTTTGTTCATTGTTAGTATAGATTCAGCTTTAGATCTAAGTTTATAATACTGTATTCAGCTGTTTTTCATGTCAGTGTCTGAACGTTTGTCTATTTTGTTGTGTTAAAGATTAAAGAAGAGTTCTGGATTCATTCTGTTACCTTTTGTTGTTTAAGTGTACATTAAAGATACGTTGGCTATTTTTTTTTTTTATTAGTTCTGGTTCCAAGCAATCTTTATCCTTTTATGTTGTGCATTTGTCATTGATGTCCTGGGGAACTGGAGTGAGCTCACTTTAGGTGAAGAAGAGTTACACCTGGCTGGACATGTCACTAGCTCGTTTATTTATAGCTAAACAATCCTTTACCTATAAAAGTAAAGGATTGTACTAATTCTAAAAAAAGCTAAGTCTGGTCCTCCGGACTTTTTTTTTTTTTTTTGCATTTTTTTTTTTTTTGAATGTCCAGAGGACCAGACTTAGCTTTTTTAGATTTTTCTACCTGGATTATTGAGCATGCATCAGGGTAGATTGTACTAATTGCTTCTGAGAATGTTTCACAGGACTAATTTGGAAAGAGCAAGCTATCACTGACTTTCAGGACACAGCAAATATCGTGGATTTCATAAGGAGCCCCCTCAGGCCGGGCAGGGTTTCACCTCCCCAGCTCCGCTGGTCACCGTAGAAATAAACAATCTATGCTGCACGAATTGTTTATTTCAAATATTACAGTATTTAAATTGTTCATTTACACAAGGAGGGAGATTGAGAGTAACAGCTGAAGAGTGAGTGTGATTACAGCCTGGCACATGTCATGACAAAATTTACTGTATCCCTACTTCATGGTTTTTCAGTTATCGCGGGTGGGCAGGGTACAGAACTCCCGTGATAAACGAAGGAATACTATACGTATAAATGCAATATGGTTAAGACTGAAGTCTGTACATTTCATATTAAATTTAAGTTGTGAAAATATAGCAAATGTAGCAATATGGTTAAAAAAACTGTAATGTATTTTACTTTGAGTTAAATGTTAAAGCAAACTATAGTAGGATGAAAATCACTGTAAGGAAAAAAGAAAAATCACTGTAATGCCAATTTAATTGGTGATATGTCACTTTATCCGTGCTACTGATTATCCATATTGCTGCTTAATATACTGTATTATTTTACATTATTAGTGTTTAGAATATATTATTGTTTAAATTAATTTTCTATTTGTTTATATTGTTGTTTAATCTTTTCATCTAGTCAGTTACGCAATTTAAGCAAAATTTATTACCATACATTTCAATTGAAAATCGTTTCTGAATCTAATCGAATCGCCAGACACAGAGATTTGCACCCCTAGCACATAGTCTGTCACCTCAGACTATGAAGAAACAGTTTCACTTTCACTCAAGAAGAAAATTTCATCTGATATTTTTAACCAGCCATATTAAAAGGTATTGTTCAGAAGACAAACAAACAAACAAACAAACAAACAAACAAACAAACAAACAAACAAACAAAAAATGTATGTACGTAGCCTATTTTGTTAATGTTACTGGTAAATATTTAAATAAAAGTTTTTTTTTAAATCTTTCTTTAATAATAATAATAATAATAATGAATTCAATTTATAACGCACTTTTCATTAGTGAAAATCTCAAAGTGCTCTACACATTGAATGCTACACACATTCATACACCAGTAGCGGCAGACTACCATGCAAGGTGCTTTCCAGTCCTACCGGGAGCAACTCGGGGTTAAGTGTCTTGCCCAAGGACACAACGACACATGGTGTGGGGAACCGGGATTCGAACCGCCAACCTTCCGATCGGGGGACGACTGCCATTACCACTACGCCACGGCCGTAAGGTACAAACTGCTCAAAGTGAGAAAGAACGGAAGGGGGTGTTCTCCATCTACCCGTGAGTGCCATATGCTCTTACATTTGTGGGCTGCGGAGCAGAAGTCGTCAAACGTATTCATGAATCACAATTTAAAAAAAAATCAATGGTAGTAATTTAATGAACATTTGTCATACTGTAGTTGGTACAATGTGACTGTAGGTCAAATGACCTCAGGTAGGGATTGTGGGTAAAATGTACTGGTATGTTACTTTTTTTAAATAATTTCTGTTACATAGGTGTTTAGCATTGTTCTCTGCAGTGATTATTACCTGTAGTGTGTTCTTCTTAGACTAGCTTTTGTGCTCATTCTGTAGGTTGAATGATTATTTACTTTAGGAGATTACTGGTAACAATGAGTCAAAGTGCGAGCGTCTCATCCCAAAGTTCTGTGGGATCAGTCTGTGTGTTTATGTTGAAGGCAAACCAAAGTCTATGACATGCTATCTGGTAGTTGATTCTTGTACTACAACAAGAGCTGCACATTCTACCAGGAGCTGTGTACAATTTCTGATATTAAATTTTGGACACCTGTGACCAATGTTCCCTCTAATTTTCCATGTGTCTGGGCATACACACAAGCTCTCTTAGCACACTGAGGACCACTATGAGCAACATCAGTAGTGTGCACTATGGCCACACACCGGTTATAAATCTGGGATCATAGAAAGTTTGATTTGATTTTGATTTGATTTGATTTGATTTATTCATTTTATGATTAAAACAACAAAACAATACAATACAATAAGTTACATGGCTTATTAAAAGAATCAGATTACAGCAGTAACATCCTTGAGTTTGCTTTTGATATAAGTGATTTGCCCCACTTAAAATGAAAAAAAAAAAAAACATTGCTGTTCATAAGATGTATAGTATGTTATAGGATACAGGATGGGTGTGATAAAAGAGACTATTTAAGTTTAAAAACACTTTAATAAAAATGTGCTGGTGAAGATTCTCAGTCGTCCAATGATAAAATCAGAACAAGCGCTCAATACAAAAACAACTGGACTTTATTTGTTAAAATAAACAAATAAACAAATAAAGTCCAGTTGTTTTTGTATTCAGCGCTTGTTCTGATTTTAATAAAAATGAAATTGGTTGCAATAACTTCACATAAAAAGTTACCTTTGAGGCACACAGACCCGTTACAGATGAGGCTTGAGACAATTTCACACAGCTCCACAAATTAAGTTGCACAATTGTTTTAGTTTTAATTAAAAATACTAAGTTAAAACCACTCACACTTTTTATTTTTTAAAATTATTTATTGATTTATTCATTTTACATTTGTTAAAAGAAAAACCTTCTTACATCCATCCATCCATCCATTTTCGTCCGTGATCTCACGCTCCAGTTTTCCCTCATTCGTGAACAAGACCCCGAGATACTTAAACTCCTCCACTTGGGGCAGGACCTCCTCCCCGACCCGGAGAGGGCATGCTACCCTTTTCCGGCTCAAGACCATCCGGCCGCATCACACTCGGCTGCAAACCGCTCCAGCGAAAGCTGTAGATCACGATCTGATGAAGCCAATAGGACCACATCATCTGCAAAAAACAGAGAAGCGATTCTAAGGCCACCAAAACGGATCCTCTCAACACCTTGGCTGCGCCTAGAAATTCTGTCCATAAAAGTTATGAACAGAATCGGTGACAAAGGGCAACCTTGGCGGAGTCCAACTCTCACTGGAAACGAGCCTGACTTACTGCCGGCAATGCGGACCAAGCTCTGACACCGGTCGTACAGGGACCTAACAGCCCATATCAAAGGGCCTGGTACCCCATACTCCCGGAGTACCCCCCACAGAACCCCCGAGGGACGCGGTCGAATGCCTTCTCCAAGTCCACAAAGCACATGTAAACTGGTTGGGCAAACTCCCACGCACCCTCCAGGACCCTGTTGAGGGTGTAGAGCTGGTCCAGTGTTCCACGACCAGGACGAAAACCACACTGCTCCTCCTGAATCCGAGGTTCGACTATCCGACGGACCCTCCTCTCCAGAACCCCTGAATAGACCTTACCAGGGAGGCTTAAGAGTGTGATCCCCCTATAGTTGGAACACACCCTACGGTCCCCCTTTTTGAATAGGGGAACCACCACCCCAGTCTGCCAATCCAAGGGAACTGCCCCCGATGTCCACGCGATATTGCAGAGTCGCGTAAGCCAACACAACCCCACAACATCCAGAGCCCTAAGGAACTCAGGGCGAATCTCATCCACCCCCGGAGCCTTGCCACCGCGGAGCTTTTTAACCACCTCGGCGACCTCAGCACCAGAGATTGGAGAGCCCGACCCAAAGTCCCCAGGCTCCGCTTCCTCAGTGGAAGACGTGCCAGTAGGATTGAGGAGGTCTTCGAAGTATTCCGCCCACCGACTCACAACATCCCGAGTTGAGGTCAACAGCACGCCATCCCCACCATAAATGGTGTTGGTCGCGTACCGCTTTCCCCCCCTGAGACGCCGGATGGTGGACCAGAATCGCCTCGAAGCCGTACGGAAGTCATTCTCCATGGCCTCTCCGAACTCCTCCCACGCCCGAGTTTTTGCCTCAGCAACCACCCGAGCCGCATGCCGCTTGGACTGCCGGTACCTATCTGCTGCTTCCGGGGTCCCACAGGCCAAAAAGGCCCAATAGGACTCCTTCTTCAGCTTGACAGCATCCCTCACTGCCGGTGTCCACCACCGGGTTCGAGGGTTGCCACCACGACAGGCACCAACAACCTTGCGGCCACAACTCCGATAAGCTGCCTCGACAATAGAGGCGCGGAACATGGCCCACTCGGACTCCATGTCCCCCGCCTCCCTCGGAACGTGTTCAAAGCTCTCCCGGAGGTGGGAGTTAAAGCTCCGTCTTACGGGAGACTCTGCCAGACGTTCCCAGCAGACCCTCACAATACGTTTGGGTCTGCCAGGTCTGACCGGCATCCTCCCCCACCATCGGAGCCAACTCACCACCTTCTTACATGTAATATTTAAAAACAGTTATGGCTCCACTCAGCAATAGAAATGCAATTCAGAGTAGTACAGTATTTTCTGGACTATAGGTCGCACCTTTATATAGGTCGCTATATAAAAAAGGAAAACCCCACAAAGACAAATCGTACACCAAACCAAACAAGTTATAGTCATACATAAGTCTTGGCATCCTCAGTAAATTTCAGAAAAAGTTCCCTGATGCATGCTCAATAATCCAGGTAGAAAAATCTAAAAAAACTAAGTCTGTTCCTCTGGACATTCAAAAAAACAAAACAAAACGAAGCAAAAAAAAAAAAAATTGTAGAAACGAAAGATGAAACGTTTCTACAATTTTTTTTTTTTTTTTTTGCTTCGTTTTGTTTTGTTTTTTTGAATGTCCAGAGGAACAGACTTAGCTTTTTAAGATTCAGAAAAAGTTGTTGCAAGGTTTGCATTTGATATTTGAAAAACTAATTTCTAATCACTTTAATTTGATTTTTATTTTGACAGCCTCTTCATCAATCGGTCAGCTCCAGCACTTCACCATTTACTTACCAGCGCCATCATTCAGCACTTTGGTGTGGACTTGTTCCTGTTGAAAGTGCTTCATAAATAAAATGGTATGGTATGGTATGGTATGGTAGCTCTCTATCAATGAGGACTGACCAGTTCCACCAACCTGGTGTCATTTCTTAGCTCACTGCTCAGTCAATCTGAAAACATGAAGACGTACATGAATGTGATAGTTTAATAATTTTTTGTTACAGTTCTACAGTTTATTGATGATGCTGATATATTCTTAGTAATAATTCTTATTTCTTGTTCTGTCTTGAAAGAGAGTCTCATCTGAACTTGACCCATGATTACCATACGCTAAACTAATAATATCAAACAAATTTAAATTAACAGTCCTGCAGTAAATACCAATTTGTGAAGGTTATGGTGTTAAAAATAATTTTATTCAAACATTTTGATTCAGCAATTATTTTTTGGGGGAGACAGAAAACGTACCTTTGTGATACTTTGTTTGAATGCAGTTCACTGAAGTCATTCTCCTGTGGTTTACCTGGAAAACATAAAACTATTTACTTATCTCCACAATCACGGTTTTCTTTAATGATAATGTCACAATTTATGCTGCAGTCTTTGACAAAGGAGCTATAATTTGAACTAAATTAAACAACATCAATCTCTCAGAAAAAAAGGCTAAGTATTTTCTAGTTAAGAGTTCAGTAACTGGAATTACCATAAAAAATAAATATATAAACTTTGAAAATTCAAGCTGTAATGGATATTTTAAAATGCTGAATTAGACAGAAATAGACCCGTTTAAACCAGTCATGATGGCAGAGTTAGCTGCAGTTAAAATACAACTAGCAAGTTAGTTAACATGTTTAATTAACTAAAACTGGTGACATGAAGTATTAATGTTGATAAATTGTGGTCAGAACAGTCAGCTAATGCTTCACAATGGCAAAAAAAATGCTGTAATTTCATCAACTTACCGGAGAAAACACGGAGAATGAACTATGTTCAATGATAGAACCGCTGCTGTTTGAAACTAGTAGCCGCTCCATGACCTATGTGACTTCCGCATTCCATAATTTCAATGGGAGTCGAGCGTTGCAACTCTCTCTCCAGCACCAGTCCCAATCAGATCCCGGCACTTGTGTGGTGCGTTCAAAGCCTACAGGACATATGTACTGCCACATTCAGTTTACTTTGGATTTTATTTTATGTGCTACAAAGATTTTATTGTGCGCTGAGAATGTGCGAGCAGTGCGCGATTGCGCATGCACGCAGCTTAGAGGAAACATTGTGCTGTGACTTATATACCTCCAGTGCATCTTATGTACAAAACTGTGTTTTATTTCAAAATTTGCATGCACGGCTTACAGTCAGGTGTGTTCTATAGACTAGCAAATACGGTAATTCATTTGCATAAGAGATATGTTAATCAAGAAGTTAACTAATTATTTAAATCACAATTCCCTCAGGAATTACACAAATAACATTTAGGGTGCATTCACACCAGCCCCGTTGTCCCGAACTCTAGTCTGTTTGCCTAGAAAGTCCGGTTCGTTTGGGTAGGTGTGAACACGCCATCGAACTCTGACACGGACTAAAAAGGCGAACTCTGGTCCGCCTAAAAACCTAGGTCTCGGTCCGGTTGAAGTAAAACTCTAGCGCGGTTCGAATGCAGTGTGAATGCAAGCAGACTGGACACCGCTCCACAATGTCAGGATTAGCTCAGAAAGACAAGATAAAAACCCAGTGGTGCAGACAGAATCTCAGAGGCCAGGAAGTTATATAAAAATAAACACTTTAATAATCATAAATAAACAGCTGTCATGGCAGCAAAAACACACATGTAACTGGAATGAGAGACACAGGGGAATACCCGATGATGCGCTGACAAAGGACAAGACTCACAGACCAACTACACAGACAAGACAGGACACAATTACAAACACCTGGAAACACAAGGAGGAATTCAGTTTAAATAATTAAGGAGACACAAGGTGCACAGACAAGGGGTGGCCACAGGATGGAGACAAGCAGAAAGTGGACAACAATGCAAGGCATTCTGGGTAAATCCAACCAAAACAAACGCATGTTAACACTAGCAGGAGAAAATGGCTCGTGGTTAGAGGTGAAGAGGAGATAAAGGCTCTCATACAAGTATGGTCAGACAAAAATATTTTGCAGTTACTTGTTACAATCCACAAGAACAACGAGGTTTACAAGCTAATTAGTTTGAAAATGGAGATGTTGGGATTCCCTCCACAATTGAACAGTGCTGCAACAAGGTAAAAAAAAAACTTAGCCAACAATATATTAAAATATGTGACATGCTCAGGAAAAGTGGCAGGTCAGGAGACAATAATGCAATAAGGAGTAATAATGCTTGAGCAAAACTATTTCAATATTGACATTATGCTATATTATGCTATATTATAAAATGAGCAGCTACATTTTGCCAGTTTGTGTTTATTTGGCCCAATTTATTATAAATAGATAAGCCAATATGGATAATTCCAGTGTTGAACTGTGGTGACGTGTTTGTAACATTTTAATCATGCAGATAAAAGTGCCACTGATTTTGAAGTTGAAGAGACAGCCACCACCAGCTCCCTGCTGGATGAAGAAAGGGGCCAACCAAAGCTGGCTGTACCTGGGGCTCAGAAAAGGACAAAGGCTGACAGGTTTGAGAAAATGCTTGAGAGCTACCTTGATGACCAGAAAAAAAGGGATGAGGATGAATGCAAAAGAATGAATTAGTCCATCTCTTTTGACACCTTCTTAAAAATGCAGCAGTAAGCTGAAGAAAGACATTTCCAGTTAATGCAAGAGCAGCAGAGGGCCAACAGCAAGATGTTCTTTCAGATGATGTCTACTTTTCTTCATGCTGCAATGCCCAAATCCATGACACCACCTACCACACAGCAGTGGATGCCTACTACTTCAGTCAGCCCCCCATTGTGGCCCACTGCATCCTCTCACCAGCCCTCTGCACATACCCCCAGTATAATATACCAACCCACCACACTGCACCTGCATTAGCCCAAACCCCACAGGAGCAATATATGGCAGCAACATCTACAGTAATGGTAGGAGCAAATCATAGTTTGGAAATGTATGGAAAATTGTTGGAAATAATATAAAAAAAAATTGAACAAAATTCAAACTAATTTATTTGTGTAATAAGATACAGTTGCACCTCAAGGCCTATAATACGTAGTTATTTTAATATTGTAGATATACTTTAATAAACAAGTCGGAGCACCCGGTTTACAAGTGTGCAATCAAAATACAGGTAGTCCTCGGGTTACGACGGTCTCAAGTTACGACGTTTCATGGTTACGACGAATCTCCCATTTACTATGAACAGTCTCGGGTCTGAGGTCTAAATGTCCGTTTTGGTATAAATTTGAATTTACCCTTATATTTCCATCATAAAAACTATTTATCTGGCCTTGTTTGGTATTGTTGTTTTCAGGACAACCTCATCTTCATGATTTTACAGTCTTTGTTTCATTTTGACAAAATGCATGAGCACATTGGAGCAAAAAATAACATAAATGAAATCCGTGTTAGTAAAACATTGATATGTTTACTATGAAATTCACAAAAATATTGAACGAACCATTTTCACAGCCTAAAATGAAAATTTCATTGGTATATTTTAAGAACTTGTGTACAAACTTAGTAAAAAACGAATTAGTATACATATTTTCACATCATAAAGTGGGCAATTTCCATGCGTGTTTTTACCAGTATTTACACTGACTATGTGTCAAAACAGTATCTTCATCACAAATTCTCTGTGTTTTTTTTACCCCTTTCATTCTGAAAAACAGACCAAAAACGACTACAAAACTCTGCAGACACACTAAATAATCATAAAAACCAAATAAAAACCAAATAAAACAGCCAGTCTTACCTGTAATCAGTGATTTCATCCTCCCCCTCCCCCCTTTCTTCACCAAAACGTAATGCTGCTGTTTTTCTGTGTTCAGGACACAACATGGAGGAAAAATGGTTCTGATTGGTTGCTTCACAATGTGGTGTGTTCAGGGAAACTCCTAAATTTGATTTTCATTTTGAATTTATTGACTTTTTGGTAATAAAAAAATCAACTGATTGCTCGCACAGGGGCGTAATACTATAACAGCAATTATCTTTCACATTTCTGGTTTTATTTTGAAGTAAATACACAACAAAATCAATATAAAAACACTACTTTATAAAGATTGGAGTCTCTGCTGTCCAACAGATTGAATGCAACACTTCACATGCAGCGTGCTTTGTTTAAAGAGGCTATTTATAGACATGACGTCATGCCCGCATCTTTGCGGGCTGAGACCTCAGAGGGTTAATTCGAGTTAGAGGCCGCTGCAGCGGAAGAATACTGTATTGCACTGTACGTGGTGCTGCGGCGGAGGGATACAGAGGCGGAGGAATAGAGAGGTGGAGGAATACGTTACATACTGTAAACACTCTGGACCAAGGTGGACCGGCGGTTTTATGTCGTAAACGGAATACGGAGGATGGACCGAGGAAGACGGCGTCACCAGCATCCAAGTAGGCAATTAACTCTTTTTGCACTTCTTTATGGCTCCAAAACGTATGTGTTTTGATAATTATGTAGGGTACAGTGTTAGGATAGGCTAAGTGCTTGGTAATACAGTACTGTACAGTATATGGTGCAGTATGTACGTATATTTCAACTTACGTCGAAAATCGGTTTACGACGCTGCATAGGAACGGATCAACGTCGTAAGTTGAGGACTACCTGTAATGAATGCGAGTCGACCTTGATCAAAGGAATAATTTTTTTTGGCAATGTTTCTTCACTTGAATAAGAAAACACAAAACCTGGTTAGTTAAAATTACAATTCTGTAATGTTTATTTCAGTTTTAATAGTGACAATATGGAACTATGACAAATATGAAATATGAATGAATAACCAATAGTGTTGTTTCAGAAGGGTGAATAATATAAAATAGTTTTAAAATTTGAGATGTTATTCAATTTATGACCAAAAAATAAGTAAACTTTATCTTAGATTCATAAACTAAAGTGTCTAGGACTTAGTTGGCACTGAGTGTCATTTCCTTTCATCAGGAGAAAGATGTTTTATCCTTCCAGGGACGTCCATTTCATTATCACAATGGATACGATGGAAGGAGGCTGATACTTGTCATCCCAGAAAGTGATGAACTCCTCCAGATCTTCATCCGGCCAGACAGCACCATCGTTCCAGGATGTTTGAGAGAATTTTGTGGACTCCACATTTCAGCTGGCTTGCACTGTCCGAGATGGAAAGGGACTGGAGCCTGGCTCCCCACTGATTCCTGGGGATGGATTGAAGCCACTCAAAGAAGATCACTTCTCAGCCAACACAACAACTCTCTGAGACCCTCCCTTTGGTGTCAGCTTTACCTGATTTTAGAAGGGGCAGTTGCTTATGCAAATTGT
Organism: Garcialebias charrua; assembly: GCA_038048925.1. Classification (NCBI taxonomy): domain Eukaryota; kingdom Metazoa; phylum Chordata; class Actinopteri; order Cyprinodontiformes; family Rivulidae; genus Garcialebias; species Garcialebias charrua. The sequence continues at coordinate 16,258 of JBBPBX010015415.1, read as the reverse complement.
CTCCAATCAATGCAGCTTACTAACAGTGGGTGCAAACCAAGCTGCATAAATGAATTTTGATTACATAACTCCACCTTTCAAAGTTTTTTTTTATTTTTATTTTTTTTATTTAAATTTATTCATTTTACATCAATAAAAACAACATTTAAACATACAGTGCACAATATAAAAAGTCATAAAATGAAAGGAGGCAGAGAGAAGAAATAATCTTATAGTATCTGCCCCTTTTTTTCCAAAAAAACAAAAACACAAAAGCAAACTCAATCCAAACAATTAACTAATGCAATATTTTTCTGGTAATTGAACAAAAAACTTCATTTTTTGACTAAATAATTACTAATAGAATCGATTTAACTAAAGATTTTCGTATTTTGTTAACAACTTAGATTTAATCATTTTTTTAAACACAAGCATAGATTTAGCATATTTAACATCGTTTTCTAAATTGTTCCATAAATCAATTCCCTGTATCGAAACAGTCCGACCTTTTAAACTTGTCCTATACTGAGGTTTTGCAAAAATCTCAGTTCCCTTAAGACCATAACAAGACCTTCTTTTGACAAAAAACTTTTGAATGTTTGGAGGCAGTAAGTTGTGTTGAGCTTTATACATAACTAAAGAAATATTATAATCCACCAAATCATAAAATTTCAATAAATTAAGTTGGTTAAATAATGTATTAGATGGATGACAATAAGGTTTTCCTAAAATAATTCTCACAGCTCTTTTCTGTAAAATAAAAACAGGGTTTGTTGTAGTTTTAAATGCCTTTCCCCAAACTTCAACACAATAAATTAAATGAGGAACAAAAATGGTATTATATAACAAATGCAAAGCTGTCTCATTCAAAAAATCTTTAACTTTATACAGTACCGCAGTAGATCTGGCTAACTTTGTTTTTACCGAAGTGATGTGCTGTTTCCACGACAGTTTGTCATCAATTATCACACCCAGAAACTTCACCTCATTAACTCTCTTGACTTTCACACCATCAATTTTTAGAAAAAAGATCCATATTCTTTTTTGTATTACTAAACACTGCAAAATATCACATCATGCTGATGCTGATCTGTTTTATTGTTGCTGTGTTCATCTGTGTTCATCTGTGACCATCTGCTCATACAAACTCGTGTTCGTGCTGCTGTTTATTCCCACTATATTAGGCTTAGTGTATTACTAGTTGATGTTTTTCTTAGTTAATTCTAGATGTTATTACTGTTTTTCTCTTGCATTTGTTGTTGGATGTAACTGGGACCCCGTGTACATAATCTCATTTTCATCACATGTACCACATGCGGTGCAAATGACAATAAAGACTCTCTGACTCTCTGACTCTAAATAGCATGTAATTGGTTTTTCCAAGATTAAGTGATAGCTTGTTTAATTTAAACCAGGTTTGTATTTTTGCAAATTCCATTGTTATCAACGCAGTCAATTGTTCAAGGTCACTACCAAAATAAAAGAAGGTAGTATCATCAGCAAACAATATACAATTTAGCAGTTCAGACACCTTCACTAAATCATTTATGTATAAAATAAACAACTTTGGTCCAAGTATCGAGCCCTGCGGGACTCCACAAGTAATTGGACAGAAATCAGATTTTGTATCGTCAACATACACAAACTGTTTTCTGTCCGTCAAATAACTTTGTATCCACTGCAGAGCTCGCCCTCTAATACCATACCTGTTCAGTTTAGTGACAAGAATAGTATGGTCAATAGTGTCAAACGCTTTTCTTAAGTCAACAAATAAACTTATGCAGTGTTGTTTTTGATCTATGGCTGTGGTGATTTTTTCTGTTAATTCCATAAGTGCCATTGATGTGGAATTTTTTGCTCTGAATCCATATTGGCTTGCACTCAGGATGTCGTGTTTTTCAAGAAATTTATCCAATTTGTTTGCAAATACTTTTTCAAGAATTTTAGAGAATTGTGGTAACAGTGAAATGGGTCTATAATTGTCAAAAACACCTTTATCACCATTTTTAAAAATAGGGATCACTTTAGCAATTTTCATATTATCAGGAAATATGCCCTCTGAAAGAGACAAGTTGCATATGTAAGTAAATGGTTCAATGACCTGATGTATCCCTAGACCTCTTGTCTGCAAATTTGTCAACTATTAAGAGTATTTCCTTATTGTCAATTTCTTGTAAAATCATAGTATCTCCACAGTCTTCAATCAAATAGTTCACGTTTCCATCGATACATGGGATTTCATTGGCAAGATTTGGCCCTATATTCACAAAATGGTTATTAAATTCATTTAAAATTTCTTTTTCATCTCGTGTTTCTTCATTGTCTTTCATGAAAAACTGTGATAAGGTCGTATTTTTTGGGCTATTTTTCAAAACACTGTTCAAAACTCTCCATTTGTTTTATGTAATAACTCACTATAAAATTCTCTCTTTTGTCTTTTTATAATTCCTGTTAATTTGTTCTTGTATTTTTTATACTTAATCTCCGCCTCGGGAGTTCTGCATTTCAAGAAACAAGAATACAGATAGTTTTTTTTCTTGCATGCATTAGATGGTTAGAGGGAACAATTACTTATTTGTTAACCAATAACACCTTGTTTAAAAACACTTTTCTTAACAGATGTAAAGTTGGGTTTCTTTTACACAAAACAGGCACAACAGTTGTTCTGTTTGCAGCTCTATGCAGCTGGCTAACTTCTTTCGTTGTTATGGTGACCAAACTTTTTGTTGTCAGAGTCACGAGTCAGAGAGATTTATTTGTTATACACAACACACGTAATACATGAGATGGGACGCAACTACCATATTTTCCGCCCTATAAGTCGCACTGCCCTATAAATCGCATCAGTCCAATTATGTCCAGTAAAGTGGAAAAATCCATAAATATGTCGCTTCGCCCTATAAGTCGCATATCAGGTTTGGTTTTAACGTCGACCCCAAATAGCAGACCAAGGAAGTAAGGACACAAGGCAGGGCAAAAGTTAAGTGAAGTTTATTTACAGTGCAGATAAAAAAAGTACTCGAGCAGTTTGTTTTGCAGGAGGTGTTCTGGAGGAGAGTTGAAGGTGGGATTCCTGGGGTTGCAGCAGGTGGAGTGAGAGGATCCAGTTGGAGAGAGGAGCAGGCTGAGACCAGACGGTGCAGATGAGGACATCTAATGATCCACAGAGGTTGAGACCCGTGGATGAGGAAGGTCTTGGAGAAGACCAGAGTCAGGCCGTGGAAGGTCCGAATGGAAGAAGATGTCCCAGCGCTGAGGAGGTGTCTGGCAGCTGCTTAAATAGGTGAGTAAGCAGTCCTCCTCAGAATGGCAGCAGGTGTGGTGAGTTGAGTGATTGGCTGTGGAAGGAAGAGTGACAAACAGACAGAAAAAAACCAAGAATCCCACAGTGCCCCCCCCTCAAGGATCGCCTCACGGCGACCGAAGCCGCTTGTCAGGGTGAGCCCTGAAGAAGGAGGAGATGAGGCCCTGGTCCAGAATGCGGGACCTAGGAACCCAGGCGAGAGCTTCCGAGGAGTGTCCTTCAAAGTGATGTCCTTGGTCGAGAGCCATACCTTCTGGCCTATCCTGTAGTCGGGAGCCCTGGAGCGGTGTCTGTTAGCAAAACGTTCATTCCGCTCAGAAGTCCTTGCCAGAGCCGCCCTCGTCTGGCGCCAAACCCGACGACAACGTCTGATGTGGAGGTGGATCGAGGGAACACCCACATCAGCCTCCTGCGAGGGAAAAAGAGGAGGAGAGAATCCCAAGGCCACCTCGAAAGGAGACCGTCCGGTCGCCGCCGAGGTCTGGGAATTGTGGGCGTATTCGATCCACGGAAGATGCTGGCTCCAGGAAGACGGATTGGAATTGATCACACACCGCAGGATGTTTTCCAGATCCTGGTTGCATCTCTCTGTCTGTCCGTTGGATTGCGGGTGGTAACCCGAGGAGAGACTGACTTGGGCCCCAAGCGCTGCACAAAACCCCCTTGCGAATACGGACCAGATGATAAGCGTTGCGTAGGTCAAGTTTTGAGAAGATAGTTGCACCTTGTAGCTGTTCGTAAACTGATTCAATAAGAGGAAGTGGATATTTGTTTTTGATGGTGATCTGATTCAGACCCCGATAGTCGATACACGGACGGAGGGTTTTGTCTTTCTTTGAGACGAAGAAAAATCCTGCCCCAAGTGGAGATGTAGATGGACGGATAATACCAGATTTAAGAGACTCTTCAATATATTCTGTCATGGTTGCCTTTTCAGGCCCTGAGATGTTATACAACCTACTAGCAGGTAGTGGAGCACCAGCAAGTAAATCAATTGCGCAGTCGTAGAGTCTGTGACGAGGTAAGGATAATGCTAGTTGTTTGCTAAAAACCGGTGCCAGAGAGTGGTAAGTGGCAGGCACGTTGGTTAGATCGATCTTTTCTTTCACCAATGGAGGAGGTGAACTGGGAGAGACTGCAGAATGGAGACATTTCAAAGAACACTCCTCCCCCCATCTTTCAATTCTGTTCTCTGTCCAGTTAATACATGGGTTGTGTGTCTTTAACCAGGGGTATCCCAGTACGAGTTGAGACGTGGGCGAATCAAAAACAAAAAACTCACCATACTCCCTGTGATTTCCTGAGACAACAAATTTGATCTTTATTGTTTTTAAAGAGATGGACGAAATGTGTTGTCCCGTGATGGCGGTGACAGGAATGGATGGGTCCAAACTGGTTGTGGGAATCTGCAGTTTGTCTACTAGATCTCTGCTGATCAGGCTCTGTTCTGCACCAGAGTCGAGAAATGCCTGCATGGGATGATTAACAGAGTTCAAACAGAGAATCACAGGCAAGGTTAAATTTTTAGGAGAAAAAGAAGTCGTACCCACCAGTATCCCCTTACCTACTGGCGGGCGTTGGCTTTTAGCAGTAATCTGCACGTTTTTACTGTGTGACCTTGTTTTCCACAATACATGCATGCATTGGCCTCAAGACGTCGCTGTCGCTCCTCAGGGGTGATTCGGGTCTTTCCGATTTGCATCGGCTCCGTTTCGGAGAAAGACTCGGAAGCTGTGGGGGCGGAACTTCCGGAAGCGAGAGACTCACGGGAGTTGAAGTCGTCCTCGAGTTGGCTCTCTCGAACACGGTTGTCAACACGGATGGCCAAGGCGATGACGTCGTCTAGGTCGGAAGGAATTTCCCCAGTAATCAGCTTATCTTTTATTTGGCGGTTTAGAGCTTTGATGAATGCGCTACGGAGCGCTTTTCCTTCCCATCCGGACTCCTCAGCGAGGATGCGGAAGTGAATTGCGAACTTCGCCACCGTTTCACTTCCTTGGCGTAAGGAAAACAGTTTTTGGGCCGCTTCCTCCTGTTGGAGAGGGTGGTCAAACACCTGGAGAAAGTTCTTCAAAAACATGGAGTAAGACAAGCGGTCAACAGAACGTCGGCGGAGGAAGGCTTGTGCCCATTGGAGCGCCTCACCCTTCAGTGCACTTATGATGTAAGTGATGCGAGCAAAATCAGAGTCGTAGGTGATTGGAGCTCGTTTGAAAGCCAACTCGCATTGGAGAATGAAGCCGCCACATTTACGTGTGTTACCTTCAAAAAACTCTGAAGGACGAACGTCTGGCTCCTTGCCAGGATTTGGTTTTGTTTGGGTTGACAACTCCTTCTGTAGAGAAGACACCATGCTCCCCAGCTGCAGTAGGTTCTTTTGGGTAGTTTGCTGCTGAGTGACAATCTGCTGTAACGTAGACCCTAACTGGCCACTTACTTCCTCAGTCGTGCCTGGGGGGTCCATTGGCTGGGACATACTATCAGGTTTGGTTTTAACGTCGACCCCAAATAGCAGACCAAGGAAGTAAGGACACAAGGCAGGGCAAAAGTTAAGTGAAGTTTATTTACAGTGCAGATAAAAAGTACTCGAGCAGTTTGTTTTGCAGGAGGTGTTCTGGAGGAGAGTTGAAGGTGGGATTCCTGGGGTTGCAGCAGGTGGAGTGAGAGGATCCAGTTGGAGAGAGGAGCAGGCTGAGACCAGACGGTGCAGATGAGGACATCTAATGATCCACAGAGGTTGAGACCCGTGGATGAGGAAGGTCTTGGAGAAGACCAGAGTCAGGCCGTGGAAGGTCCGAATGGAAGAAGATGTCCCAGCGCTGAGGAGGTGTCTGGCAGCTGCTTAAATAGGTGAGTAAGCAGTCCTCCTCAGAATGGCAGCAGGTGTGGTGAGTTGAGTGATTGGCTGTGGAAGGAAGAGTGACAAACAGACAGAAAAAACCAAGAATCCCACATCGCATCTATTATGCGTCACCGCTCACGTGTCACGTATGTTACGCATCACCGCAGACAACCCGGAAATGTGTGCCACAGGAGCGTGCACGGAAGGACTTTAACAAGATTAACACAGTAAAAACAATTCTTTGTTTGCTGAAAATTATACCAAAGATGCGTCTTAGCTGAACTTTTCCTTAATAAATGAACGTAATTGTCAAATCAGATGGATTTAAAAGGAAGTTTTGCTACTTGCAAAATGTGCACCCGCACGGGTGGGAACGCTACATTTCTTTAAAATTTAGCAAGATAAACACTTAAAAAAATATATTTGTTTGCTGACATTATAGCAAATGTGTTTCTGAGCTTAACGTTTCCTTAATAAATGCACGTAATGGTCAAATCAGCTGAATTTAAATTGCTTCAATTTGACAGTCTTCCAAACGGTCACGCACGCTAAGAAAATAAATCATAAATAAATTGAATTTTCACTCAAACATCTCCTAAAGCTAATAAGTTGTAAATGTCCATCCAGTGATTACTTTCTGTAAGTTTCATCAAAATCTGTTGTTTGGTTCTTAAACTATTTTGCTAACAAACACTGAGGTAACAGTAGTTCAGACCTCCAGAGAGCAGGAGGCCTTGCTGTGACAGAGTGATTCCGGGAAGAGGAGGCTTCTGTCGGACACATGAGCTGGGAATGGTCATGGACCGTAGCGGCCGAAAGTGGTACTGTGCCCCTAGTGGCCGAAAGTGGTATTGCTCCATTTTTTTCGTCAGAATGAATGAATACGGTCATATCTCAGCCAAAAATTGGTCTAAAAATATGGGGAAAAAAATCCATAAATATGCCGCTTCACCCTATAAGTCGCAGATCATGCAAATTAGGAAAATAACTGCAACTTATAGGCCAAAAAATGCGGCATGTATCCAGGGTCCCATTTACATCCAACAAAACCACAAATTGTAAAGAAAAACATTAGTAAAATCCGAGTCATGAACTAAGAGTATACGTTCACTAAACTGAAATTACACAAGACTAAAGGCCCCCTCATAGCTCTGCGTTCGGCCGTACGCCGCTCTATGCCGTCCGTACGCCGTCCGTGCGCAGAGGCACAAACGTACCATATACGCGCCAAGCTCAAATTTTACGACTGCAAACGCAAACGCGTTGTCACACAATAAACTGCCCGGCGCTGGACTGTTTTGTATGTGACACAAATGTAATAAACTCCCCTTTTTCATCCCTGATCTGGCCTTTTCTTTTGTTTTGTTTTTTGCCAAAAGGCAGTGATCGCTTCCTCCTCCGCTGACTCCATGACTGAAATGATGAGGAAATGAATGAATTTGTCACGAGCGAATTAAACTCTGGTCCAATGTGGCTGCACAAGGTTCTGCAGATTTCCTGGTGGGCTGTGGGCTGCAGGACCAACACTCCCTGTTCTTTTTTTTTGGAACTTTTTATAAGATATAAACACAGAACACCACTGCGGCTGAAGCTGCCGGATCACCTTTTTTTTCTCCCCCGACCTGTCAATCAATTCAGTAGGCGTGTCAGCAAATTACCAATCAGCGAACGCTCTGCGCTGTGGCTGCTCAAATAACGTCAAGAATTTGGAGCGAAAACGCGAGAATGAATGCGAGAACGAACGCAGAGCTGTGCGGGTGAACGTGTGCGCACAGAACGCGCGCGTCAGAGCCCTATAAAGAGAGAGTTGTGACACTCTTTGTACTCACCGCTAGGCGGTCACGTGGTTCACGCAGCTCCCAGTAGTTACAAGCAGCTCATCGCTGCCAGTCAGTTTGAGCAGCTACTGGCGCAACAGAACACAAAAATCGACTTTTCTTACTTTGTCCAGCGTCTTTCAGTAATTATTGAGCAGTAACAAACTGATTACTTAACTGATTACTGATTATTTCACTGACTATGCGTTTTTAGCATTAAAGCATTTTTAGACGTGGCAGATGCTTTTATCATTACAGTGAAACGAGACTGTAAACACATTTGTTAGAAAATACATGTCTATACAATGACCAATATAGCCATGTCAACAGTGTTTTATAATGTTACACATGAAACATTTTTTCTGAATTAAAAACAGAGTAACACCTATTATGAAGCTATTTCTGATGTTCTCTGCATGATAATTCTCCACCTTGTCCTTCATGCCAGCAGTATCTGCTCCAGTTTACCAGATCATCTGGGATGAAGTCTTCATTTCTGCACATAGTTGTTCAATTTTTTTTTAAATTAGCAACTGAGTGGATGACAGAGTTGATTGTGCTTGTAGCCTGACCTGACTGTTATTGTAAAATTGTAATTCACTGATTAAAATGTTAATTTAAATGAAACAGTTTCTTGTTAAAATCATAACAGGTGACAAAATAAGTGTTAATTGTTTAAAAAATAAATTACCAAACAATTTATTATAAAATATGTAAAATGTAAAACAAGCTTTAATGAAGTACTTCACTACTATTTATACTATTTATTAATTACATCATCATCCCAACAACACAAACTGAGTAATGTAAATTTAATCTGCACACAAAACATTCTCAATCAGGGCTCAAAATGTTTAACTGTCAAAGAAATGTGCAAGGAAATAAACTAGTATCACTCTACAGGCACATTTTGAGAGAGGGCACTTCACAAAGACACAGTCAGGCCGTGTGAGACTGAAGGAGGTTCCAACCGTTTGTTTTCATCGCCCAGAACCAAATGAGAAGAACAGCAGAACTTTCCACTGACCAGTGATCTCACATATTGTGCTAAAGTTCCTGTTTTTAGTTTTCTACATTCACCTTATAATCTAGCTGTTTTTGCAATCTTATTTTAATTTGATTAAAATTTAAAAAAAAATCTGTATGCCTCTTTTATAACTGTCTATTGTCATCACTGTTGTCATCATCCTTTGGTTGTAACCAGCTCTCTCTCTTGTCATTGAGTCCTCAAAGCTCAATGGGATTATCCTGCCTAAATAAAAGGTTGAATGAATAGTTGAATGAATAAAGTAAACTTTGGTACGAAAGGTGTTAAATAATACACATATTTTTATTGAACAATAATCTTCATGCTAAGTAACCACTGGTTTGATCTGATGTCCTCTCACCACCTCGTGTTGGGACTCAGCAGGTACAAGATGGAAGAGTACAACAAAGACATTACATTCCTTCAAGGCATGGTAGCACTCTTCTGTGGACTGAAAATAGGTCAAACTGGAAGCTGGAAACCAGTTCAAACAGGAATTGTGATGGCAACATCTACAATTTTATGTCTACAAAAAGACATGCTGTCCTGTCCCAACACCAGTGAAGTTTCATCAAGCACTGAAATCCATCACAGTTGGGCAGTTCCTTACAACAGTCAAATCTGGAAGCTATCATGAGGACGATGGAAGTCTTCTGTCAGAGTTCCTGGACATTAAGGAGACATTTCACAGTCCTGTCACAAGTGTGGAGCAGCTGATTGGAAACACAGGTCCTTCTGATTTCATCAACAGTGAAACCTGTATTCTGTACCATCTTACAGGATACATAATAAATAAAGTCATCAAACATTCCAACATCTGTGATGGATGCTCAAGTTCAATTAAGCAAAATGATGAGAAGGAAGGAGAGCATGGTGCCACTGACACTGAAGGAATTCAAACCAGGAGTCCTGTGTCGGCCATCACATGAAGCCTTCAGTCTGGTCCAGAAAGTTGAAAGGCTTTTCAGAACAAGGACCAGTCAATCCTTCATGGAGCTCCCCAACACCATGGATACTCTATGGAGAGAAGCAAGTGTATTAGAAAGCATTCTTCCTTCATGTCATGATGTGCAAAGAAAAATAACAGAAATAATTCTTATTTCTTGTTCTGTCTTGAAAGAGAGCCTAATCTCAACTTGGCCCATGATTACCATACGCTAAACTAATACTATAATACAAATTCAAATTAACAGTCCTGCATTAAATACCAATTTGTGACGGTTATGATGTTAAAATAATTTTATTCAAACTTTTTGATTCAGAAATTATTGTTTTGGGAAGACATAAAACGAGAACTTGTACCTTTATCAGTGCTGGGCAGCGCTAACCCAAAAATTAGTTCCACTATTTCTAAAGCACTAATTTATTTATTTAGGTCCACAATTTCAAAAGCACTAATGTCTTGTAAAAATTAGGGGAAGCTAATTCTAAACCGCTAATTCTAAAATAAAACACCATCAGACAAGAAGCAAGTTTTAAGTTGTTTGTATTGTACTATAGACTTAGGAAGGTATTTATAATAATATTGTTTGTAATAATAATCATTTTCTTTGAGTATAACCAATAGACAGGAAGGTATTTATAATAATATTGTTTGTAATAATAATCATTTTCTTTGAGTATAACCAATAGACAGGAAGGTATTTATAATAATATTGTTTGTAATAATAATCATTTTCTTTGAGTATAACCAATAGACAGGAAGGTATTTATAATAATATTGTTTGTAATAATAATCATTTTCTTTGAGTATAACCAATAGACAGGAAGGTATTTATAATAATATTGTTTGTAATAATAATCATTTTCTTTGAGTATAACCAATAGACAGGAAGGTATTTATAATAATATTGTTTGTAATAATAATCATTTTCTTTGAGTATAACCAATAGACAGGAAGGTATTTATAATAATATTGTTTGTAATAATAATCATTTTCTTTGAGTATAACCAATAGACAAAAAATACACACAACAAAACAGACCCTGATTACACCCAAGAGTTCTTTTTTTTCTATTTTAAATCAGTTCTTGAATCCCGGATGATTAAAGGTCCATCAATCAATAATCTGGTAGTTTGTAGTTCATGATCCAGGGTAATATGTCCAGAAAAAAACAAATAGTTTGGTGCAATTTAAGTCCTACCGCACAGCTGTGGTGGTCCGGTAGCTTGCCAATGCCATCCTGGGTGGGAACAGGGGGTGAAAAAAACCCTGACCTAAACAAGGTCATAAACAAAACAAAAATTAGCATTACTTTATACACAGGACTAAACTGTTATCAAAATTTCTATAGGCAGTCAACAGATTTAATGAAAAGAAACTAAATTGATCCTAAAAGGATGAAATTACAAAAATTAAAGGATTTATTTAATACTTTACTTTACATTTTAAGACTAAAAAAGACCAGATTATCATAAAGAAGGAAAAATAATGTGATATTTCCCAATTAAAAAATAAAATAATGAACTATGCAGGTCTAGGTAAATTATTTTAATTGTGGAAAAATTAAATATCCTACTTCGAATAAATAAAGTTAACTTATGTTTTACTCCTTCTATTAGTTCTAGTATTCACACATTTGCAAAGGAAATGACAGGAAAAACTGCTAAAACTAGCCCTTTTTGTTGTTATAAGAACAAATAAAATTCAGTTTAAAGTTAGTTTTGATCAAAGCTTGGAAGAGCCACTGCTGAGGGACCAAAGAGCCGCATGTGGCTCCAGAGCCGCAGGTTGCAGACCCCTGCAAAGTCCAGGACCCCTTACATTTTAAGACAGGTTTACAAGAAATCTAAAATAACTACCTATCAGCCTCTTTCAAACCAGTTATGTGATCACAATCTGATATGCCTACCTTTGTGCTGGACGGATTTTTCATGCTGACGGACATCGTTCCTTCCCCCATGAGAGACACGTCGCAGTTACAAATCTTAAAAAACGCGTAATTGCACCCCACCCTACTCTTCTTTAGGAAAGTAAATTCGCTGTCCCATTTTTCAAGATATTTACACGAGGTCTTAACTTTTTTGGCAGGGACGCGTTCTCGCTCGTTACATTCCATCTCTGTGTTTTTCTGGGTTTGTTCTCGACCGCGCCGGCACAAACATCGCGAGAACTGCCACCGAGGCTACTGCAGGTGGCAGTTCTCGCGAGGCTATATGACAGAGGCACTGGAATGTTTTTTTTTTTAAATAATATTATAATACGGGAGATTTTCGGAAAAATAATAATTCGGGATGACAACGGCAAAGAGGGGTAAAATACGGTAGTTTCCCGGCCAAAACGGGAGACTTGACAGATATGCCGCATTTATACATAAAAAGCAACCCAAATACATAAAACTAACGACTCACCGTCAATTGGTCGACACAAAACACACAATAGAATCCTCCGGCCGCGTTAATTTGGCTTGAAACAGCGGGGTTCTCTGCGGATTTATCCAAGAAAGCACACAAACAGCTAGCCACACAGTTAGCACCGAGTTCACCTTTAACCCGGAAGATGTCAAGATGGAATAGTCCATTTTTAGTAGGGGGGGGTTACAGAAATCGACCGGTTTTTGTATTGCGTTTTTTAAGGATTGTTTATTTGTTTTCATCGTAACTATAATTATTTTTATGTTAAGTGTACATTAACAAGCAGCAGCAATGTTAGTGATGTAGGTGACTGGCCGGGGCGGAGCGGGCCGGGGCCTGGTCCACGTCTGTTCACCCCTCTGCTCCCTCCGACCCTCCGACCCACCCTCCCATCTTCTCCCCCCCCGCCCCCTCCGCCCCTCCTCTCTGCTCACTCACCAAGGGGGGGAAGTAAACATGCAGCTACCTACGGAGCCAGCATAAGAGCCTGCAAATAAGTTTTTTTTTTCGTTTTTACTGATAGATAATTACTGTAGTTATTAGCGGTACTGCATTTTAAATAAAAATAGCACAAATCCACTTATGAATTATAAAAGTTAGTAACTCCGCTGTTACGCTGACAAAAAAGTTAGGTACGCTATAAGCGGATTAGCGCATTAGCGGTCAATAGCGGTTTGGTGCCCACCTTTGACCTTTATGATACTTTGTTTGAATGCAGTTCACTGAAGTCATTCTGTGGTTCACCTGGAAAACATAAAACAATTTACTCATCTCTACAATCATATTTTTCTTTAATGATAATGTCACAATTTATGCTGCAGTCTTTGACAAAGGATCTATAATTTGAACTAAATTAAACCACATCAATCTCAGAAAAAAGGCTAAGTATTTTCTGGAATTATCATAAAAAATAAAAATATAAACTTTTGAAAATTTAAGCTGTAATGGATATTTTAAAAGGATGGATTAGACAGAAATAGACCCAGTTAAACCATCATGATGGAAGAGCTAGCACAACTAGCAATTTAACATGTTAAATTAACAAAAAACTGGCGACATGAAGTGTTAACGTTGATAAATTGTGGTCAGAACAGTCAGCTAACGCCTCAAAGTGGCAAAAAATGCTGTATTTTCACCAACTTACCGGAGAAAACACGGAGAATGTACTGCGTTCAATGTAGAAACGCAGCTGTATGTAACTATTAGCAGCTCCGTGACACCACATGACTTCCGCATTCCATTCTTTCCATGGGAGTCAATGGGAGTGTCGCAACTCTCTCTTTATAGGGCTCTGGCGCGCGTAGAGCGGCGTACGGCAGACGCAGAGCTATTGGGGTGGGGGGGGGCGCGGCTTAAGAATACATTAAAGATCCACTGACGTGATTTTTCTACTATTCATCAAATTGCTCAAAATATATGTATTTTATCATTTAAATATGTTAGTTTTTGCAAACAAAATGATAAATCACTTTAATTTTGCTTTAAAAGTGATTTTGAACTTCAAGCTGTGTTTAATCATGGGAAATCCATTTACACCCGAACGCACCATCTGTGACGTAGTGTGCAGAGTTGAGGCAGAGCTCTGGGCTTGTCACAGTGTGCGCAGCTCGACATGAAGGTAAGTCTCTTACAGAATCAGACCTAAATTAGATCCTGCTGTTTCTTGTTCCATCACCCAAACAATTTTCTGCTTCCCAAAATGAAGACAAATAGCTTAAATCTTCCCTAGATTGCTAAATTAGTCAGGTTTTAAAATGTCCGCTATTGAAGAGACTGGAGCCCTCTGCCTCTCACTCTGGACACTACGTCACAGATGGTGCGTTCAGGTGTAAACGGATTTCCCAAGATTAAACACGGCTTGAAGTTCAAAATCACTTTTAAAGCAAAATTAAAGTGATTTATCATTTTGTTTGCAAAAACGAACATATTTAAATTATTAAAATATATATTTTGAGCAATTTGATGAATAGTAGAAAAATCATGTCAGTGGATCTTTAAGCACTAATGGTACATAAACAATGCGCCAAAACAACAGCAGCATGAACACGAGTCTGTGTGAGCAGATGAGGACCAATGAACATAGCAACATGAAATAATCAGCAGCATGAGATCAGCCTCATGGATAGTCAGCAGCACACATCAACAATCATGTGGCATTACAGCAATTTTTCAGTTTTTTTTCACAAGGGCTATGGCAAAGTTCTGTTCAACTGTTGACATAGACTTTATTTTGGAGATGCAAAGTCTATCACTTTCAGGAAGGAGAGTTGATAACCAGAGAGGGGGTAAATCCTATGAGGAGCCATTTGGTCTGACCCAGAAAGGGGAATATAATTAGAACAGAGGGTTAATTACCATACAATAAGTTCAGTGTCTCTGAGGCCCAATCAAAATGTGCTGACTCATCCTGATTTGTTCTTATGAATTGTAGAACACTACAATATGTACAGTAAGAAAGTTTACAATACTATGTGGACTCTCATGTGTGTGTTTAAATTTGTCTTCAGACTAAATTTATGTCCACAAAATTCACAAGGAATCGGTCTGTCACCTGTATGGACTTATGTGTGAGGTGAAACGTCTTTCGACTAAACCTTTGTCCACAAAAATCACAAGGAAATGGTTTGTCTCATGTTGAACTCTCATGTGTGAGTTTAAATGTGCCTTCTGACTAAATCTTTGCCCACAAAGTTCACAAGGACAAGGTTTGTCTCTAGTGTGGACTCTTATGTGTGAGTTTAACTGTGCCTTCTGACTAAATCTTTTCCCACAAAGTTCACAAGGAAAAGGTTTGTCTCCAGTGTGGACGCTTATGTGTGAGTTTAAATGTGCCTTCTAACTAAATCTTTGCCCACAAATATCACAAGGAAATGGTTTGTCTCCAGTGTGTACTCTGATGTGTGAGTTTAACTGTGCCTTCTGACTAAATCTTTGCCCACAAATTTTACAAGGAAAAGGTTTGTCTCCTATGTGGACTTTTATGCGTAAGGTTAGACTTGTCTTCCGACTAAACTTTTGTCCACAAAAATCACAAGGAAAAGGTTTGTCTCCTGTGTGGACTCTTATGCGAAGGTTAGACTTGTATTCCGACTAAACCTTTGTCCACAAAAATCACAAGGAAATGGTTTTTCTCCTTTGTGGACTCTCATGTGTATATCTAAAGGTGCCTTAAGACTAACTCTTTGTCCACAAAAGCACAAGGAAATGGTTTTTCTCCTGTGTGGACTCTCATGTGTCTATCTAAAGATGCCTTAAGACTAAATCTTTGTCCACAAAAATCACAAGGAAATGGTTTGTCTCCTGTGTGGACTCTCATGTGTGAGTTTAAATGTGTCTTCTGACTAAATCTTTGCCCACAAAGTTCACAAGGAAAAGGTTTGTCTCCTGTGTGGACTCTTATGTGTAAGGTTAGACTTGTCTTCCGACTAAACCTTTGTCCACGAAAATCCCAAGGAGATGGTTTGTTGCCAGTGTGGACCCTCATGTGTGTGCTTAAGGTATGCTTCCGACTAAATCTTTGTCCACAAAGGTCACAAGGAAACGGTTTGATCATGTGTGTCTTTAAATTTGTCTTATAACTAAACCATTGCCCACAAAGATCACAAGGAAATGGTTGGTCTCCTGTGTAGACTCTCATGTGTAAGTTTAAAGTCTGCTTCCAACTAAATTTTTGTCCACAAAGTTCACAAGGTAACAGTTTATCTCCGGTGTGGACTCTCATGTATGTGCTTACATATATATTCTGACTAAATCTTTGACCACATACATCACAAGAAAATGGTTTGTCTCCTGTGTGGACACTTATGTGTGAGATTAAATGTGCTTTTGTAGCAGTTTAGGAAATAGAAGTCATCACACTGGTATCAGGTCTGGGTCAGTTTATTCCTGTTTAGAACAAAAACACTCTCAGCACAGCAGTTCTTGTGTTCTGGCTG
>JBBPBX010015414.1:42500-49495 GCA_038048925.1 Garcialebias charrua | reverse complement strand
CATCCATCCATCCATCCTTTCGTCCGCTTATCCGAGGTCGGGTCGCGGGGGTAGCAGCCTAAGTAGGGAGGCCCAGACTTCCCTCTCCCCAGCCACATGGAGCAGCTCCTCTGGGGGAATCCCAAGGCGTTCCCAGGCCAGCCGAGAAACATAGTCCCTCCAGCGTGTCCTGGGTCTTCCTCTGGGTCTCCTCCCGGTGGGACATGCCCGGAACACCTCCCCAGGGAGGCGTCCAGGAGGCATCCTAACCAGATGCCCGAGCCACCTCAACTGGCTCCTCTCGATGTGGAGAAGCAGCGGCTCTACTCCGAGTCCCTCCCGGATGACTGAGCTTCTCACCCTATCTCTAAGGGAGAGTCCAGACACCCTGCGGAGAAAACTCATTTCAGCCGCTTGTATCCGAGATCTCGTTCCTTCTGTCACAACCCAAAGCTCTGTTCTGTATTGAACGCCTTTTTTGATTTATCATGTGTCTGTAAGTCCTGTCTGTGGAGGATGTCTAAGATGTTTACATAACTGGATTTATGATGGCAGGAGCTTTACTGTTTGGCATCTGTGGAGCACTGTTCTATCAGAAATTGAGGATGACTTCATGGGCGATTACTGTCATGTCTAAGCTTCCGAGTCAGAGTGAGAGTTTGATCCGTGCCGTGACCTCAATAAATCAGCTGCTTTACGAGCTTAACCGGAAGGTGGAGGCGATTTCTGAGAATCGCAGGCCACCCGCGGATTTTGGGACTCGTCAGCGTGGTGGTATCAATCTGGATGAGGATTCATAGCATGGATCAGTGGAAGGATTCCCACAATTAAACCATTATGGATTTGGATCGTCCAGATGGACACTCAAGGCTGCAAGAAAAGAAAACTGTGCTTGAAGAAAATCAACTGAATCTTACAATAACTTATCTGAATCTGACTCCCAAACAGCCTTGGAAATGGGCTGACTATCAAACTTCTCCTGGGTCATGAGTAACCGAGGACAACAACTGCATCTATCGAAAATGTACACTGTAATCCCAAATTTTCATTTACATAATAAGTCAAGCTATTATTACTAATCTTTTTGTTATTTTGCAAAAGGCGGGACCATTACCTAACAATATGTGAATTGTACACTTCTCAATATGAGTATCTGCTTTACTAATGGCTCTGAGTGCAGACACCTCTCATTTACATGTTTTTACCGGTTTGGGGCGGGGCTTGTCAGTGAACACGTCACCTGCCTGGTGCACAAAGAGGAAGAAGAACCGTGAGCTCAGTGCATGTTTCTCCTGACTGTTTGCTGGAAAATCTCATTACTGTGACGAAGTGCTGAAATCAGGTCAGTCTGGTTGATGTAACAGTTTATTGACACATGTTAAGTGCTCAAATTTGATTCCGTTTTTATTGTACTTGCTAGTAAAATAACGTTTTTGTGTGCTCATGTTAACGATAGCTAATGTTTCACCGGAGTGTCAACTGCATCATTTTTGCCCTAAATTATAGCTACAGTACTTTGTAGTTGATCATCCTTTGTTGTTATTTCGGGACTGATTGAATTAGTACCGGTAGTTAATGCCTGTAGCAAACACAGAGAGCCCTCACAGAGAGCTAATGCTGTTAGCAGTTAGCTTTATGCTAGCTTCCTGTTGCATACAGAATAATTTACCGCATGGTTTATTTTATTTTTTTACTTCGACAGGGATTATTCAAACCAAGGGCTGTTGGTTCTTACAATAATTCCTGGTGATATAGTGAATTTTGCTTATATTCTGTGTTCGTTCATTAAATTATTATTTTCTCTTTTTTTTTCTTTTTTGGTCTAACCGCCATATTGGATTTGTGCGCCGAATAGAAGATAAAACCTGTGGAGACATCAACACCAAGCCTTCTGATGAAACGCTGGCCTGCACTCTTCACTAATAAGCAGGTACACATATTATTCTGATGGTCATTTGCGCTCCAGTTGAACATCACACTAATTTCTTTTTTTATATTTTAATTTGTTTATTTGTATGCATTCTAAAGGATTGTGGAAAAAGACCTGCTGCAGGAATTTTATTCTGTCCGTCATGATCACACCACGTCTTATGGAAATGAGGGGCAACGTGGGTGAACATTTGGCACAGCTTTTGCAGAAAATGAAGGTAATACTGGGTCAAAACAAATTGTCTGTGTGTGTCTTTGTTTGTGTGTATGAGACTTTTCCTTTCAACATATCTATCAATTTTCTGTCTTCTATTTTCTGCCAAATAGAAGACAAGACACAATGTGGACCTGATGACAGACACAATGTGGACCTGATGACGTTGTGGAGACATCACCACCGAGCCTTCTGATGAAACGCTGGTCTGCACACTTTACTAATAAGCAGGTACACATAATATTCTAATGGTCATTTGGTCTCCAGTTGAACAGCACACTAATTTTTTTTTTTTTTTGAATGAAATTCTAAAGGATTGTGGTAAAAGACCTGCTGCAGGAATTTTATTCTGTCCTTCATGAGCACACCCTGACTAACCCTGTGTTTATGTGCAGTGACGACTGCGATGGTCCCATATTAAATAATATCATTATATAAAAACATCCAATTTAGAAGTTTTCCTATTTCAGTCAAATAGTGACAAAATGGACCAAGAAGATCTCTCAAATAGTCCTTAGACCAATACTGATTTTACAATGTTTATTGTTAGAAAAATTCAAAATGCTTGACCAAGCAGTAGTTATCATTATGTTGGCATAAACTGTATTTGATACAATGCCTGTTTTGTCATGGTGGTCTGTTGTAGTTCAGCAATTTTATTCCCTAATGGTTGTATTTATGGCAATTATTTTTTGTTTATCTTCAGGATGGTGATGAGTTCTTTGGCCAAATGGACGTTGGGACCTTGTTGCTGAATCCTGAAGGTGCCCCCCACCCCCAACATCAGATCTTCACCCGGCGAGCCTGAACATCGTCAATGAGGGTGAAATTTTTTGTGGAAAAGCTCATGACCCTGCCAGAAGCTGTGAGTCTCCTTTTTAGGCTCACATATGAACTCCATGTAAACTACCCAAAGAAAATCAGAAATACTGTACGCTCCTGTTCATTCAACAGGTACTGTACAGTATTTTTTTTTCTTCCCCATTTGAGAGTTGAAGCTGAGAATTCAAACAGAAAATTCAACATGTGTAAAAACGCTGCAGGTGCTCTACTTTTGGTTAGGTGGGAAAAAAATCCTATTTAGCAGCTAGAAGTTTATGGTTTTACTGCTGAAGTTTAGTTTTTTTTTTTTCATTCATTCATTCATTCAACCTTTATTTATACAGGCTAGCCTCGTTGAGTCACGGGGACTCATTTACAAGAGGGACCTGTCTCACTCACACCAAACAACCATCCATCCACTCACACCTAGGGTCAATTTAGAGTCACCAATCAGCCTAACAAGCATGTTTTTTGGTCTGTGGGAGGAAACCGGAGTACCCGGAGGAAACCCACGCATGCACGGGGAGAACATGCAAACTCCACCCAGAAAGGCCCCGGACCGGGATTTGAACCGGCAACCTTCTCGCTGAGAGGCAGCAGCTCTACCAGTTGTGCCACCGTGCTGCCCAGTTTGTAGCTGTCTTTCAAATACAAACATAATGTGAACAAGTGTTGTAATGTAACTGTTTCACAGAAACTTTCCTGTTCATCATTACTTGTTTTAAACAATTGTTGGTGCCACAATGCTAGTTATTTTTTTTGTCAAAAAAAGATTATTTTTAATTTTTTTTAATTATTATTATTATTATTTAAATGTTTATTTTTTTATTTTTATTTTTTTATCATTAAGGCTTCCAAATAAAAGAACTGTACGGACACTTTTTTTTAAAGACAATTTACCTGTCGAAGCCATTGAAGGGTTCCATGTTAGTCTTTTGACCAGATTAATGATGTAAATGATAAAGGGTACCTCAGATCATAAGATGTTATGCATGTTCCCCTTTGCACAAGATATTAACATTCTTAATTTCACCTATCAAAGTAAAATGGTTAATTTGGTAAAATGTTTGAAAATCCATTTTTGTAAAGGCTTAAATGCAGAATTGTATTGACTTAGCACTTTACTCAGATTTAGTTTTGTACTAAAGTTTAAACTCTTGAACATGGTGAAATGTGTACTCAGCTTTACATGTTTAAAATGTTACTATTGCACTATTTTTGCAATAAATTTGTGAAAAATAAATTAAATTGTCATTTTTGTGTGTAAGAAACAACCGGTAGTATACAGACAATTATTGTGTAATGTTAAAAAATCTAATTTATTATTAGTATTATTAGTATTTCTAACTAATAAAGATGAGAAATGAATACTGATAAACATGAGAAACAAATACTGATCATCATGGGTAATGATTACTGATATATATGATTAATGGTTGAGTTAATTACTCGTAAACAATGGTTTTAAAAACTTGAGTTTTTTAGTACAAGATTATCTTGGACACAAGACTTTATGTAAACAGAGCTTGATTTGTTTAGTTTTTGATTTTGTAAAAACTGGAGATCCCCTCGCAATCGCTTTCCACATTCTGCTTTAGTAATGATTACTAATTTGGGTTTACAGTGTACCAGTGAGAGAGTCTGCGTGAGGTTAATGATGTCCAGTTACCAGTGAATACAGGATACAGTGATGGGTACGATAATCACAGCCAGTTATGAATCTTAGTGCACAATGATAGACATAATTCAACATCTGCAGGGTGCTTGTAGGAGCGTTCATGTAAATAATGTCATCGTAGTGAATGGAGGGAAGGAAAGTTGCAGTTAGAGTTTCCTAGCATTCAGTTGGACAGGATCTATTTCTTTTAGACAGGATCTATTTCTGAAAAAGAAATAGATCCTGTTTGATGATTTAATGTTTAATGATTGGTTGTTTTGGACAGTAGGTCCTCTTTTTGCATGTGTAAAGCCAATTTCTGGGAATTCCATTTAGGCTGATAATTCCACAGCAGGCTGGTGTGACCAGAAGGTAGAGCTCTTGCCCCTTTAAGTTATACACCAGAACAGACTTTTGCAAATTTACAATATTTATTAAAACAATTTCATTAAAAATGATTATTTCTTTAAAACCAAGGTTTCCAGTCCATCACTCAGTCCTTGAAAAGAAGGAAGACTCCAATAATGGAAAACACTTTAACCTTAACCGGTTGTTGTTGTCTTCCAGTCTCTTCAACGGAGTCAGAGATGTAATGCCCTGCCCACACCACCTGCCCGACCAGTACAGGGTTTGTTGAGAGTGGGCCGAACAACCATGGAAAGATAGGACAAGACAGCAGAGTGTCCACAGCGCTGCAACTCCAAAACAGTAAAATCTGGTGCCTAAAACAGAAAACACATTATTGTGGATTCAGAAAAAATTAAAGTCTAAATTGCAGGTAGCTTACCCAGAGGTGGAAACACAGCCAAACCAGGGAGGAAGCAGGTCAGCAGGCGAGGATTAAAAGGAAGCCGCACACCACAACAACCCACAGCCACAGCCGGCAACGCATAGCTGCCTTCCAAGCAGTTGACCTGGGTTCGATTCCCAGCCATCGCAGTCAGATAGAGTCTGTTTTTCGTTACCTCTGTTGTCTCAGTGCCATAATCATTGGGTAATCTGTTGCAGACCATGTTTTGGAAGGAAGGATATCTAACCGTAAAACTTGAATATGACTTCACATTCTATAGTAAACACAAAAAACAATGGCAGGTGAATCAAACTCATGTACATTTGCCCGTTCTTTTTGTAGCCATGAAGGCATCACTACATACTGCTAGAATGGAAAAATGTGAATGCATTGTAGCATGATTTTTTTAACTCTTTTTTTTCCCACTTGCTATCAAAGGAAGGATTCTAATGAGGAACTATTTTATGAAAGAGTAAAGTTTTGGGAGATAAAGCAGCATGATTTAGTGCTAAGCAATGTTGCCTCACACCAAGAGGGTCTAAGGTTTAGGCCCTGGGTGGGCCTGGAGTGTTTCTGGGTCAAGTTTACATGTTTTTATGTAAAAACATTTGCTTTTTGGTCTAGTACTCAGGTTTTCTCCCAGTGTCTAAAAACATGACGTAGTATCTCACATGTTTTTGACATGCTCACATCACTCACCAGAATGGCATCATATTAAAAAAAAGCCTCAGAGAATGACACAATAATCAGGAAGATGCTATTTAAGATAAAGTAGAAGCAAAACAATAGCAGATTACTCTAAAAATCTTGCTAGGTCCAAAACTAGAAAAATGCTAGCAAAAAGCAAAAATTGTTAGGAAAAAAAAGTGCTAAAATAAAAAAAAAACACTATAAAACCATGACCGTGCTAACTGAGAGCCAGAAATAGCGATCTGCTTGCAAGATCTAGGATACAGTAGCCAAGCTTCATATGAAAAAATTAAATACATCCCTGAATATAAAAGAACTCCGAAATTACCAGCCACAGTCGGGTTGTGCCTGTGAGTTTCAAATTTTTGCTGCCAGATGGTCTTGTTTTCCGTAGCGATGGTGGTATAGTGGTGAGCATAGCTGCCTTCCAAGCAGTTGACCTGGGTTCGATTCCCAGCCATCGCAGTCAGATAGAGTCTGTTTTTCGTTACCTCTGTTGTCTCAGTGCCATAATCATTGGGTAACCTGTTGCAGACCATGTTTTGGAAGGAAGGATATCTAACCATAAAACTTGAATATGACTTCACATTCTATAGTAAACACAAAAAACAATGGCAGGTGAATCAAACTCATGTACATTTGCCCGTTCTTTTTGTAGCCATGAAGGCATCACTACATACTGCTAGAATGGAAAAATGTGAATGCATTGTAGCATGATTTTTTTAACTCTTTTTTTTCCCACTTGCTATCAAAGGAAGGATTCTAATGAGGAACTATTTTATGAAAGAGTAAAGTTTTGGGAGATAAAGCAGCATGATTTAGTGCTAAGCAATGTTGCCTCACACCAAGAGGGTCTAAGGTTTAGGCCCTGGGTGGGCCTGGAGTGTTTCTGGGTCAAGTTTACATGTTTTTAT
>JBBPBX010015414.1:0-40000 GCA_038048925.1 Garcialebias charrua | reverse complement strand
TCCAAATCCGAGGCCATGGTCTTGAGCCGGAAAAGGGTAGCATGCCCTCTCCGGGTCGGGGAGGAGGTCCTGCCCCAAGTGGAGGAGTTTACGTATCTCGGGATCTTGTTCACGAATGAGGGAAAACTGGAGCGTGAGATCGATAGGCGGATAGGTGCAGTGTCCGCAGTGAAGCGGGCGCTGTACCGGTCTGTCGTGGTGAAGAGAGAGCTGAGTCAAAAGGCAAAGCTCTCAATTTACCGATCGATCTACGTTCCCACCCTCATCTATGGTCATGAGCTTTGGGTTATGACCGAAAGAACAAGATCTCGGATACAAGCGGCTGAAATGAGTTTTCTCCGCAGGGTGTCTGGACTCTCCCTTAGAGATAGGGTGAGAAGCTCAGTCATCCGGGAGGGACTTGGAGTAGAGCCGCTGCTTCTCCACATCGAGAGGAGCCAGTTGAGGTGGCTCGGGCATCTGGTTAGGATGCCTCCTGGACGCCTCCCTGGGGAGGTGTTCCGGGCATGTCCCACCGGGAGGAGACCCAGAGGAAGAGCCAGGACGCGCTGGAGGGACTATGTTTCTCGGCTGGCCTGGGAACGCCTTGGGATTCCCCTGGAGGAGCTGCACCAAGTGGCTGGGGAGAGGGAAGTCTGGGCCTCCCTACTTAGGCTGCTACCCCCGCGACCCGACCCCGGATAAGCGGAAGAAGATGGATGGATGGATGGATGGATGTTTTTGCTACTTTTCTATTGTTTATTGTTTAATGTATGTGTTTCATTGGCCTCGAGGCTCAATAAGATTTACCTGACTAAATAAAGGTTGAATGAAAAAAAATAAAAAAATAAAATTCAGTGTAACATTATTTTTGATCAAAGCTTGTAAGAACCCCCCCCCACCTACAGAGCAATAAGTCTCTGGTGAAAGCAACTCTCTCTCTCTGTAGAAGCAAGTTGGAAATGCTGTTGGAATGTGTGGTTAATTTGTGGGGGATGTATGTAAATGAATGTTCTTTGTGTGAGGGGGATCCTTTGTTTGAGAAGATATGCTGGGAGAAGATTCTCAGGAGGGGATGTTTACCCACAAACAAAGATATCCACCCCCAGGCTCAAGACACCTAATGGAAGAATTGTCATTTTGACAAACTCATGGCAGTTCTAGTGTTTTTTTTTTCCCATGGGTTTGCTAGTGTTAAATGTGCTTATTGGTATAGTTTTTACTGTGTCATGCGGTGTCTTGGCAGACAAAATGTGATACATTTTTTTTAATACCAACGCTGTGACCCTCATGGTACTTTCCTTTTTTCCACACCTTTGACCTTCATCCCGAGACGGATGAGAGAGGCCGCGTTGAAGAACATGTCATGTGTTCTGAATAAGCAGCAGCTTTACACACTCACTCCATCTTCAGGATGACTGTGCATACATATTCACGCTGTATTGGTGAAAACTGGTGCAATGTTAATAAAAGCTCTTGAATCTCGAATACATAACAATATATCACTCTTCCCATTAACAACTCAAAAGTGTATAAGAGTTAATCATTCTTTTTTTATAAAGTTTATTGAATTGGTTTATTGTAGAGCAATTTTTAAACTCCTCATACAAACTGTTCCTTAGTTTTACTCCATGCACCGAAATGCACATTTGTTTTAAAGTAGTACGCACAGTTTTACTTTTGAAATCATACTTCCTTCTGTTAGTTCTATCATAAGAGCTTAAGACAAAGAGCTTTTGTAAATTAAATGGCAATAATCTCTTTCTAGCTTTAAGCATAATAACATTTTTAAATTAACCAGATCCTTTAGTTTCAAGATATTTGATTGAATAAACAATTTATTTGTATGTTCTCTGGTGTCCACTTTATATAAAATTCTCATGATTTTATCTTTGTTTCCTTCACTACAGTCGGCTGCTTTATTTTTGCTTGTGTTCTTGATCTGCTCATCTGAGATTGTAAGATCCAGTTTTTCAACCAGTGACTGGGATCGTGTTGTTTTTTTTGGGTGTTACACCTGTCGTGCGTTTCTGCAGCGTTGCTCTGCTGGCGTTGCCGGCTGTGGCTGGGGGTTGTTGTGGCGTGCGGCTTCCTTGTAATCCTCGCCTGCTGACCTGCTTCCTCCCTGGTCTGGATGTGTTTCCACCTCTGGGTAAGCTACCTGCGATTTAGACTTTAATTTATTTCTGAATCCACAATAATGGGTTTTCTGTTTTAGGCACCTGATTTCACTGTTTTGGAGTTGCAGCGCTGTGGACACTCTGCTGTCTTGTCCTGTCTTTTCCATGGTCATTCGGCCCGCTCTCATTGAACCCTGCACTGGTCGGGCAAGTGGTGTGGTCAGGGCATTACATCTCTGACTCCGTTGAAAGAGCATTTGGAACTGGAAGACAACGACTGATTATGGTCTGAAGTGTCTTCCATTATTTCTGAGTCTTCCTGTTTTACAAGGACCGAGTGGTGGGCTTGAATTCTTCTTTTTATTAGGAAAGAACTCTTTTACAGGGACTCAGTGGTGGACACGAAACCTCAGTTTTAAAGAAAATTGTTTTTATGAAATACCCTGATGCATGCTCAATAATCCAGGTAGAAAAATCCAAAAAAGCTAAGTCTGGTCCTCTGGACATTCAAAAAACAAAACAAAACAAAGCAAAAAAAAAAAACTGTAGAAACGTTTCGTCTTTCGTCCGAAAGACTTCCTCAGTCTGAGAAGCTGAGTTCAGCTCAGTCTTATAAATAGCACCCTCCCACAGTGGATCAACCAGTTGGCTGATGACAGCCGA
The DNA here is from genome assembly GCA_038048925.1 of Garcialebias charrua. NCBI lineage: Eukaryota > Metazoa > Chordata > Actinopteri > Cyprinodontiformes > Rivulidae > Garcialebias > Garcialebias charrua. The sequence goes on along the minus strand of JBBPBX010015414.1, from coordinate 37,238 downwards.
AACCAGCTGCTCACATGATCAAGGAGGACCATCAGCCTGACGATGGATCGTTAACACCCTGATGGTTGTTTGCTATTCACAGAGGGCTGAGTGATACTAGCAATAACAGCATTGTAAGTGGGGGACAGTTGAACCCGGAGGCCTCCACCTCTGTTTAATGATGGACGGTTTCTTTTCACAAAGATGGCCTCCTTTACTCCTCTCTCAAACCATTGTTCCTCTCTATCAAGGATGTGAACATCTTCATCCCTGAAAGAGTGACCGCTGGCCTGGAGATGAGTGTAGACCGCAGAGTCCTGACCTGATGATGTTGATCTTCTGTGCTGGGCCATCCTTTTGGCCAGTGGCTGTTTAGTTTCCCCGATGTAAGACTGATCACAGCCCTCCTGACACTGAACAGCATACACAACATTACTCTGTTTGTGCCGGGGGACTGGATCTTTGGGATGAACCAGTCTTTGTCGTAATGTATTTTGGGGTTTAAAAGCCACTGGGACGTTGTGTTTAGAAAATAAACGTCTCAATGTCTCTGAAACTCCCGTGTTTTTATGAAACTGTTTAAATAAATATTGTAAATTTGCAAAAGTCTGTGTTCTGGTGTATATTTTAAAAGAGCAAGAACTCCACCTTCTGGTCACATACTGTTAGGCATGAATTAGCTTCAGTTTTGTTAATAAGTGCTTATTCTCCCCTACAAACAGTGTTTGTGCTTTTTAACAATTAACCAAGTCAAACGATGGCAGAAAAGAGAAAAAAATGACATCCAATCTTTTTTAGACCAGGAACATGTCAAATAAGGAAGAAATAAAGTTAATACAAGTTTCTAAAAAAAAGGCACAAGTTTTTATGACATTATTTCATCATTGTGTTAGGAAAAGCAACAGAGAACAGACCTGGATGCAGAGAGGGAGAGACAGTCAGACAGAGTCATAGAATCACTAATGCACTAATAAAGGCACTTTGACGGGAAGGTTCTCAGTCATCCAGGAATTTGCAAAACCAAAAAAGGTTTACAAATTAAGCAACTTATTTACAAGAACTGAAGTCCAATTGCTTTCTTATAAAGCTTTCTTTTTTTTTTTTTTGGGGGGGGGTTGTGCAAGTTTTATGAACCTCAGTAGTATTGTTTATGGACATTTAAAAATATGAAAAACCTGAAAGAAAAATAGAGAGAAATTATGTGGATGATGTTTTGTTTGTTTTTTGTGTGAAAAAAAAAAAGAAGAAAAAGAAATGTGTATATATATATTTTGTCATTGAAGTTGTTAGAGGGTCAACACCATTAAAGTGGATGGTCCTTGTGTGACAGGTTAAAAAAAATATATAAGTTAATTATAAGTTATGAAAAACAACTTTTATTCTAGGAGACAGGCTGTTCGGAGCCAGGGAGAGTGGTGGCAAGGACAGAACCAGGGAAAGAGTCAGAGCCTTCAAACACCAGCACAAAAAACAAGGGAACGGCAGGACAGGATGACCATGTTGCCAGCACAAGTGCAGGATGCTTAAATTCAGACCCAAGTGACTATACAAAACCTTACCAGCCACATCCCACATGCATTGACAAACAAACCCTTGATAGTGGAAAAACACTATCATTTCAAGAGAAATGGTTTGTTGACTTTCCTTGGTTGCATTACAGTCCAACATTTATAGGTGTCTTGTGGTCTTTATTGCAGCCAAGGATTTTCAAATGAGTCGCTGCTGGGACAAAAACCAGATGCTGCACTTATTAGTACAGGCTTCAGAAACTGGAACAAAGCCATTCAGAAACTTACATTGCATCAAAACTCCCAAGCTCATCATCATTATGTGACTGTGAGAGCACATCGTCAGAACCCAGTTGCTGTCCAGTTATCAAGCACATGGGGTAAACAGCAGGAGGTGGCACGGCATCGTTTACAAAAAAATATTAGTTCTGTTAGACACTTAGCAAGACAGGGACAAGCCTTTAGAGCAGGGGTGTCAAAGTCAAATACACAGAGGGCCAAAAAAAACAAATGTGCTACAAGCCAAGGGCCGGACTGGTTCAATGTTTATTATAAGGAGGTGATACAAGATTTTTGTTCTTCTTTCTGCACTCTTTTCATTCAATGTTTTCTTTTTGATGAATTTGTTTTATTTTGTCTTCAGCCTCTGAGGTTTTGTTTTTCAGGGAGAACACGTCAGAAACGGAACAATCAGGAAAATAAAAACGTGTGTGGCCCTCGCTGTTCATCCAGTCCTCAAACCAGAGCCAAACAACAAAATGATGAAAACTGGGATTTTAATCAAATAAATAACTTTTAGTCCCATTTCTAAACGGAAATCCTGTATTTGATGTTTACTGCATGAAAGAATAGCGTGCGCTCTCAGGACATGATTACCTGCAGTGTTCCATCAGTGAGGACTGAACTTGACAGACCTTCTTCTACTCTGCTCCTGTTTCCTGGAATATCTTACAAAAAGATCTGAAGCTGTAGACATTGACCTCTCTAAATGGCTTCAACATTTAATTTTTATTAAATTTATTCGTTTTAAATACAACACAAGAGCAATCTCACATTTGAGACCGTACAGTATAAAAATAAAATGAAGGGATGCAAACAGAAGAAAAAAAATATTTTTTCTGCCCCCTATTACAAAGATAATTCAAACAACACACACACACACACACACACACACACACACACACACACACACACACATACATACACACACGCACGCACGCACGCACGCACACACACACACACACACACACACACACAAAGTTAAGTTCCTGGCAAGAACCAATGCAGACATGGTCCTGTTTTTACGTTTCTATGCTGCGTTATAATCTAGATGTTTTTTTTCCCGCAATTTTTTTCCTTTTGACCGACCTTTTGGTTGCCATTTTTTATTTGTAAAAAAAAATCTGTATGCCTCTTTTATGATTGTATATTGTTGTCGTTGTCATCACTTTGTTGAAATCAGGTCTCTCTTTTAAATGAGTCCTCGAGGCTCAATGGGATTAACTTGAAGAAATAAAGGTTGAATGAGAAAAAAGTGAAAAAGATACAAAACTCAGTCAAGGAGAAATAAAATGCAACATAAAGGAAATAAAGCTCTGCTAGAGGTGGCAGCCCCCCCCCCCCCCAAAATGCATATTGTAGTGTTGAAGGCAATTAAAACTAGTTTTTGTTGAACTTAGTGCCTTTATTAAACGCTTTACAACAGACACAAACTACAATACACCAAGAGCACGTTTTCCTTCAGCCTCTTCATCATAATCATCATCATTACCCTTTCTCCCCTTTTCCTCTTCATTTCAAATTCTACCATTACTGTTCATTGTTCTTTAGTTTTAGCAGGTCGCTTTCGTAAATGAGCCCATGAGGTTCAAAAGATTTACCTGACTAAATAAAGGTTGAATGAATGAATGAATGAATTTCTTATCCCGCAGCTCCACCTAGTGGTGTGAGCACCACACAACACATATGTGCTGTACTGTAATCTGTTTTTAATTGTGCTTGCTGGTAGAGTTTTTTGATGTCTCAAATCGTGTCCCGATAGACAAGATGTGAAAGATCTTTTTTGTAATAACACTATCTAACCTCATGGTTCTTCCCCCCTTTTTATATCTAAGATTATTATTCTGATAAAGAACAAGATGGCCGCGCTGATAAAATTAGCTGCAGCTTCGTACACTTAGCCCATCTTTCGGGCAACTGTGCGTACATGTTCTTGCTGTACCTCGGTGCAATGATAATAAAGCTTATTCTGTTTCTGATTCTGAAAATGAGTGAAAGATGACAAAAACAACTGGAAGAAGAAAGAAAAGGCCAATGGTTTTATAGAATTCAACAACAAACAAGAGAAATGAGGAGATGTGAAAGAAACAGGAGGAGGAAACATCACATCACGTCTCATATTTGGACACACAGGATTGAACAGAACATTATTCATAACAGGAAGCATCATAAATGTGACTACTGTGGAGAAGATGAGACCATAGAACATGAGTTATTGAACTGACAGAAATACAGACATGAAAGAAGTCAACTGATGAACAGTCTCACTGAAATCAAAGAAAGATTTGATACAGATGAATTATTGCAGAATTCAAAAAAATAATGTTGCTCCGGTTTTAATAAAATATCTGAAACAGACCTGTTTGTCTGAAAGAATAGTTATTTACCCATGAATTAATATTCATTAATTTGTTTGTTTGTTTGCATTGTTTCAGTCCACCTCCTCACCAGTTTATGGTGGTTATGCACCAAATTGTTGATTGCCAACGACCAATGTCGTGTAACAGGGTTGTTGTTCAAATAATTTTTATCAGAATGCACCATCTTTATAATATTGTTCTTGTTTTGCAGAAAAGTTTATCTATATAGTATTTATTAGAAATGTTTATTTTAATCTTTGGGGAAACTGTTTCATATTTTCCATGCAATCCAAGTTCCTTTTGTTTGTGTAGTGACGACGCCCCCTGGTGTTTTTATTTTTTATTTTATTTTTTTATTTATAAAAAGACAAGTACAAAAAAAAACTTACAATGTCAAACATGGCTCGAGACTTAAGGCATGCATAGCACAAAAGAGAATAAAGGCACATAAACAAAAACAAAAATGTGTTTTGGGCAGCTTACAACAGAAATTCGTTACAGATTGTTTTAGTTTTTAAAGCTTTGGCATTAGTACAGTACTTTAAAGTAGCTAAGTAAGAGGAAATATAATTAGAAAACACTATAAATCTAGGTTTTAGCAAGGAGAATTTACAACTGTGGATGTAAAATTTGGCTAAGAGTAGTATTAAATTTACAACAAAAACTTTCTCACTTGAAATATTTGGACAAAAGAAACCAAACAGTATAATTTTAGCGTCAAATGGTAGGTCAATTTCTAACTTTCTATTTACATACATGAAAATGTCTTTCCAGAACAGCTGAGTATGAGAACAGTCCCAGAAGAGATGGATGATGGTCTCCTCAGAGCTGTGGCAGAGTGAACACATTGGGTCTACGTTTGGACGGTACTTGGAGATTATATAGTTTACAGGATAACATTTATGCAGAATCTTTAGGGACACTTCTCGAATCTTATTAGTTATAAAGTATTTTCTAGGTAACAACCAAACATCTTTCCAACAGATATCATTAAATAAATTATCCCAGAAGAATATAGAAGCAGGTTTACTAATACATTCTCTAATTATTAATTCTCTAATACATTTGTTATTAGTTTTTTCACTTAAGAAAGGGTCAGAGTTACCAATGAATAATTCTTCAGTTAAATAGTTTGTGCTGTTTTGTACAGGATTTGACATCAACATTTTCAGAGTCAGAGAGAATTTATTGTCATTTGCACCGCATGTGGTACATGTGATGAAAACGAGATTATGTACACGGGGTCCCAGTTACATCCAACAACAAATGCAAGAGAAAAACAATAATAACATCTAGAATTAACTAAGAAAAACATCAGCTAGTAATACACTAAGCTCTAATATAGTGGAAAAACATCATTATAAACAGCAGCACGAACATGAGTTTGTATGAAAAGATGGTCACAGATGAACACAGATGAACGCAGCAACAAGAAACAGATCAGTATCAACATGATGTGACATTTTGCAGTGTTTATTCTTATTATTTATTTATTCATGAGTCTGACAGCCTCAGGGTAGAAGCTGTTCCTCAGTCTAGTGGTTCTACATTTGATGCTCCTCAACCTCCGTCCCGAGGGGAGTGGTGCAAAGAGTGAGTGTGCTGGGTGAGTGAGGTCTTTCATGATGCAGGTGGCTCTTTTTCTGCATCTGGAGGTGTAAATGTCTGTGATGGTGGGGAGACTGACTCCCACAGACTTCTGTGCAGCCTTCACCACTCTCTGTAGAGCTTTCCTCTCTGCAACTGTGCAGCCTCCATGCCACACGTTGATGCTGGAGCACAGGACGCTCTCCACTGCACACCTGTAGAACGAGGTGAGGACTGAGCTTCTCAGACCAGCTCGTCTCAGCCGTCTGAGGAAGTAGAGTCTCTGATGACCTTTCTTGATCAGGCTGGTGGTGTTGTTGCTCCAGCTGAGGTTATCATTCAAGTGTACACCCAGGTACTTGTAGCTGGAGACCACCTCCACCGCAGATCCACCTATATACAGTGGGGTGTGGGTGTGTTTGTTCCTTCTGAAGTCCACAATCATCTCCTTTGTCTTCTTCACATTCATGTGAAGGTTATTCTCTTTGCACCAGCTCTCCAGGTGTTCCACCTCCTGTCTGTAGCTGGACTCATCATTGTTTGTGATGCATCCCACCACAGCTGTATCATCTGCAAACTTAACAATATGACAGCCTGGATGTGTGGCTGTACAATCATATGTGAGCAGAGTGAACAGAAGAGGGCTCAGCACACATCCTTGAGGAGAGCCAGTGCTGAGGGTAATGGTGGAGGAGGAGAAGTTGTGGATCTTCACGGACTGTGGTCTGTTTGTTAAGAAGTCTAGTACCCAGTTACAGATGGAGGGGCTTAGTCCAAGTGTGGATAGTTTGTCTATCAGAGTTTGGGGGATCATGGTGTTGAAGGCAGATGTGAAGTCCACAAAGAGCAGACGCACGTATGAGTCCTTCTGATCCAGGTGGGTGAGAGCAGTGTGGACCACAGAGGAGATGGCGTCCTCTGTTGATCGGTTCTCGCGGTATGCATATTGATGAGGGTCCTCGCTGATGTTGACGGTTGTCTTGATGTGGGACATGACCAGTTTCTCAAAACATTTAGCGACTATCGGGGTGAGGGCCACTGGTCTATAGTCATTCAGACCAGTCACTGTGGAGCTCTTTGGGACTGGGATGATGGTCGCGGTCTTCAGGCAGGTGGGAACTGACTCCAGTGCAAGTGAGGTGGTGAAGATGTCAGCCAGCACCTCACAGAGCTGGTCCGCACATTCCTTCAGAACTTTCCCTGGGATGTTGTCTGGTCCGGTTGCTTTATGAGGATTAATCTTTCTGAGACTGCCTCTCACTTCTGCTGCGGTCACTCTGAGATGCTCTTCATCTGGTGATGAGGTGAGTCTGGTGCTAGCTGGTCTGTTTGGATCATCAAAACGTGCATAAAACTTATTGAGGGCATCAGGCAGAGATGGGTCCCTGGGGCATTGTTTGCTTTTGCCCTTGTAGTCTGTTAAGCATTTGATGCCCTGCCACATGCTCCGTGGATCATGTGAGGTGAACTGTCCCTCGATCCTCTGTGCATACGCGGCTTTGGCCTTCTTTATGCCATCATCCAGTTCTCTCCTGCACTTTCTCAACTCCTCAGTATCTCTAGACTTGAATGCAGTGTCCCTGGCTGCCAGCAGGGTGCGGACATCCTTATTTAGCCAGGGTTTTTGATTGGGGTAAAATTTAACATACTTTCTTATGGATACATTTTCAGCACATGTACTGATGTAACCCAGGACTGAGGAAGCATAAAGTTCCAGGTCAACTGAACTTCCATTCGTAGCTGCCTCTTTGAAGACAGACCAGTTTGTGTTTTCAAAGCAGTCTCTTAGCATGGGGGTACTATCTTGGCGCCACAATGTGATCTCTCTTTGTTCCGGCTTGGAACGTCTGAGTGGGGGTAGCTGTCTAGGGACCAATAACAGGGAGCGATGGTCGGAAGCCCCGAGCGGTGGGCGTGGCTTCGCCGTGTACGCCCCCTTCACATTCGTGAAGACTTGGTCTAGCGTCTTATTTCCTCGTGTTGCTGTGAAAACGTGCTGATTGAAGGTTGGAAGGATGACACGTAAATCCACATGATTGAAGTCCCCGGAGACAATGAAAAGCCCCTCAGGATATTTACACTGCAGCGAGGTGAGTAAGTCATGAATTTCTCCCTGGGCGTCGTTGGCATTAGCATCGGGTGCTATGTAAACAGTGCTTATTATTATCGCTGAATAGTCGCGGGGGAGGTAATGTGGGCGACATCTTATTGTTAAAAGCTCCACAGCAGCTGAGCAGATCCTGCTGATAACGGCACAGTTCGTGCACCAGTCTTTGTTAACGTAAATGCAGACGCCTCCGCCTCGTGTTTTCCCCGTAGTCTCGATGCACCGGTCCGTTCTGAAAAATAGCCTATTATCCAACTCATAAACAGAGTCAGGAGTGTCCTCATTGATCCACGTTTCCGTGAGGCAAAGCACCGAGCATCTCCTCATCTCCTCCGACGTTGTTACTCTCAGACGAAGCAAATCCATCTTGTTGTCCAGCGAGCGCACGTTGGACAGAAAAAGAGCCGGCATCGGGGGTCTCCCGGTTTTAGCGTCTGCCCGCAGTCTCGTCATAATTCCTGCTCGACAGCCACGCTTTTTCCCTCGAGAGCACCGTTTCCTCTTCTTTCCTCCGGAGCGCATCTGCTTCCAGAAAGATGATCTTAGCAGATCCAATCTTCCGAGCTCTGATTTGAGTTCGTTGCTGATTTCAGCTGTGCCTTGTGGTAAATCCGCTCCAATTCTTAACAGCTCAGTTCGGCTATAATTCACCCGCAAAAAACGCACAGAGTCAGGTACAAAAACACTATTAAAACTACTAAAAACTGGGGATGTTCTGGGAGCCCATGAAGCTGCGGCTGGTCTGAGCGCGGCCATCTTGCCAAAAAAACCAGATGGAATTGCATCAAAGACAATTGCAAATTCTTTTGGTAGTACTGGAAAGTTATACGTAGTTAAAAATTCACTGTAAGAGTAAGTGTTGCCGTCTTTGTTGAATAACTGATGTACATGAACTATTCCTCTGTCAAACCAATTTTTAAAGAAAATAGATTTATGTTTAAAACAAATGTCTTTGTTATTCCAGATATAGTATTTGTGTGGAGAGAAATTGTGTTTGTGAACCAGAGTCCAGCATAAAAACAGCTGTTTGTGGAAGTTGGAGAGTTGGGTGGTTTGTCTTTTATTTTAAGGTGTAATTACAACATTGACAAAATTCAGCCCCCTGGTGGTGGCTGCTGCTAAATATGTGGACATGACGTCACCAGCTCGGCCTCTTGGTGTTTGACAGGAAAAGACTGGGGAGCAGACAGGAAAGCACAAAGGACCATCTACACAGGATTAATCAGATCATTAATAGACTATGAGAGTATCGTTTATAGTTCAGCTTCAGAAACAAATTTGGAAAAGTTAAACAGTATTCAGTATCAGGCATTAAGGATTATTACTGGAACATTCAAAACGACACATACAGGATCAATATTGGTAGAAATGGGAGAACCACCACTGAACATTAGAAGAGAACAATTAGCGTTAACCTACTGGGCAAATCTGAAAGGACACGAACAAAACCATCCAACACAAGAAGTATTGAAACCATGCTGGGAAAAAGAAAAGAAACGCATAAAAAGCTTTGGTTGGACCATTAATCAAAAATCAACAGAAATTCAAGTGGATGATCTTAGTGTCAGCCCAACAGTTCCACTTTCAAACGTACATCCATGGTTGTTCACAGATCCAACAGTGGACTTAAAAATGTTAGAACAAACTAGAAATGGAGTAAATTTCAACACAGTTATTGAACACATCGATCAATATTACGGATATGTAAAAATATATACAGACGCTTCAAAGAATACAGCAGAGCAATTAGGGGCAGCATTCATTGTACCAGAGTTTGGAGTTAAAGTAGGGAAGAGATTAACCAACAAATTATCAGTATACACAGGAGAACTGACCGCGATATTATTGGCAGTTCAATGGATAGAAGATAATCGCCCACTCAGATCAGTCATCTGTTCAGATTCCAGTTCATCTGTAATTAGTTTAAAAAACGGTTGTTCGGAAAGCAGACCAGACATATTGACAGAAATACAGCAGACACTATTCAGAATTAACATGATGGGATTAACAGTTGCATTTTTGTGGATTCCAGCACACATAGGGATAAGAGGAAATGAAATGGCAGATAAAGTTGCAAAGGAGGCTACCAAAGCCAATTCAGTGGAACTTGATGTAAAATTCAGTCGGGCAGAAGTAAAAAGTATCTCAAAGCAGAGAATGAGGGAAAAATGGCAAAAGCATTGGGAAGAAGAAAGAAAAGGTCGATGGTTCTACAGCATTCAACGTAAAGCTGGAGAAATGTGGAGCGCTGAAAGACACAGAAGGGAAGAAACTGTCATCTCAAGACTCAGATTTGGACACACAGGATTGAACAGGACACTATTCATCATTGGGAAACATAACACGGGTAAATGTGACTACTGTGGAGAGGATGAGACCATTCAGCATGTGCTAATGATCTGCCATCAGTACCTTCATGAAAGAAGACAAATGATTCGTAGACTCAATGGAATAAACGTCAGATACGACCCGGTAGAGTTGCTACAACAAAACTCAAGTTCTGCAAGCACCAACATTTTGTTAAAATACTTGAAAAGGACTCATTTGTTCAACAGAATCTGAGCAATATTTATTTATTTATGGAGATTTTTTTTTTTTTTTTTTTTTTTTGAGCGCTATTCCAGTTCATATACCTAAAAGTAGATAAAAATGTGATCCACTCAATTACAGGTTGTGCAAATAGTATTTTTCTAAATGGAACTAACAAAGAGGAAATAATGAATGTAGTAAAACATCTTACAGACAAGAGATCGAAAGACTGGGTGGACATGGATATGATGTTTGTAAAGGACATAATGAGCCATGTTATTGAGCCGTTCACATACATATGTAACTTATCATTTTCAACAGGAATTTTTCCAGATAATATGAAAGTAGCTAAGGTCGTTCCTCTTTTTAAAAATGGTGATAAATGTGTATTCAACAATTATAGACCTATATCCTTATTACCACAGTTTTCAAAAATTCTTGAAAAACTATTTGTAAACAGACTAGACCAATTTTTAGATAAACAAAATATTCTAAGCAATAGTCAGTATGGATTTAGAGCAAAAAACTCTACATCAATGGCTCTCATGGAATTAATGGAACAAATAACTACTGCTGTCGATCAAAAACAATATTGTATCAGTATTTTTGTTGATTTAAAAAAAGCATTCGATACTATTGATCACACCATTCTCCTAGAAAAGCTAAGCAAATATGGTATTAGAGGACCAGCATTACAGTGGGTATCTAGCTACTTAAAAGATAGGAAACAATTTGTACAAATAAATGATGTAAGATCTGACCTCTGTAATATCACATGTGGAGTTCCCCAAGGCTCTGTACTTGGACCAAAGCTTTTTATTTTATATGTGAATGACTTGGTAAATGTGTCAGGACTCCTTAAATGTGTACTTTTTGCTGATGATACCACTTTTTTCTGTTTAGGTGAAGATATAGAACAAATGTTGGAATTGATAAAGACAGAATTTACCAAAATACAAACTTGGTTTAAAATCAATAAATTATCATTAAATCTAGAAAAAACTAATTACATGATATTCAGTAATAAAAAGAAAACTGTTGATGTTCCACTCAAAATTGAGGGTGTTGAGATTTGTAGAGTGAGTGAGGTGAAGTTTTTGGGTGTTATCATTGATGACAAACTGACATGGAAACAACACATAAATTCTGTAAGAATAAAAATAGCTAAATCGATTGCAGTACTGTACAAAGTCAGAGACCTATTGAATGATAAAGCTCTGTATTTGTTGTATAACACAATCATTGTTCCACACTTAATCTATTGTATTGATGTTTGGGGGAAAGCGTGTAAAACAATCACAAAGCCTATTTTTGTATTACAGAAAAGAGCTGTAAGAATTATCACTAGAAAACATTACTGTCATCCATCCAGTACATTATTTTATCAACTGAAATTATTGAAGTTCCATGATTTGGTAGACTATAATATTTTATCAGTTATGTATAGGGCTCAGAATAACGAAAAAAAAAGGGGCAGATATAATAAGATTTATTCTTCTTTCTGCTACCTTTCATTTTTTTACATTTTGTACACTATCATTTAATGAGATTGTCTTGTATAGTTTCTTCTGTAAAAAAATGAACAAATTTAATAAACATAAACATAAACATAAACATACCCTAAACTGCAGATGGCGGTAATGCTTCAAAATCATGTAAGCCAACCGCCAAAGAAAACTCAAGAAGAAGAAGAAGAAGCTCGGCCTCTAGTTGCCAAGTCCGCTTATTTCAAGCGGCATTGGGCTTGTTTTTTCCTGGAGTCGCTTTCAAATTTGATCAGCCGCTTGTGGCGGTTTTTTGGGCTTCTCGCGGACATTGAGTCGCTTATTTGTGCTTGTTTTTCAGTCGAGCAGTAATGCGAGTGGTAGGTAGTTTGTCACGCCCCCCTTCCACGTATGTTACGTCAAGGCGGATGTTACGTTCAGGTGCAGTTGGCGCAAGCGACAGTCAGAGCCGGTAAAACTATATAAGCGCGAGCAATTAATGATGAGTCAGCATGAGCAGCATATAGTGACACAACATATATATCTTGTATCATTCAACTATGTTAGTTTTTAGCAAACAAAATGATAAATTAATGAAAATTACTTTCAAAGTGAGTTTAAAATTAAAAACCGTGTTTCTTCACGGGACATCAGACTACACGCGAATGCAACATTGTTATTTATTCTTTGTCTATTCATTCATTCAACCTTTATACCATACCATACCATACCATTTTATTTATAAAGCACTTTAAACAGGAACAAGTCCACACCAAAGTGCTGGACAAACAAACACGCAACAGGTAACACAGACAATGAAGTACAACACGAAAAACATAAAAACATTGCAGATCATAAATCAAACGATCCAATACAAATCAGCTGGCATTGAAAGCAATGGAGTAGTAGTGAGTTTTTAACCGGGATTTGAAAACCGAGAGGGAGGGGGCCTGTTTGATGAGCAGCGGTAACTCGTTCCAGAGTCTTGGGCCTGCTACAGAGAACGCCCTGTCACCCCTGCGCTTAAGGCGAGTTTCTGGAACTATTAAGAGTACCTGATCCTCTGACCTCAAAGCACGTGGAGGGACATATGGGTGTATCAGATCCGAGAGATAGGCGGGGGCGAGACTGTTCAGCGATTTGTAGACATACATGAGGATTTTGAATTGGATTTATTTAGCATTGAGCCTCGAGGGCTCATTTACAAAAGCGACCTGCTACAAACTAAAGAATTTAGTGAAATGTCTAGACAAGACAACGCTAATATGAGCTCTAAGTGGGGTAAATATGGAAAAAAATATAATAAAGATTGGGAGAAAGAGCGTGCTCTTCAAGACTGGATCCGACCACGACCACAGATGGGAGAAAAATGCAAAATGTGTTTTTATTTTTTAGACTGAATACGTTCTTTAATGTATAATTTTGCTGGTTATATGTAATGCCATAATAAATATGTTTATACTGTTTAAAACTGCCTTTTTTTACACAATGGGATGGGGTGCTTTTTTTGGGCTTTTTTTGAAAGCGCGAGTCGCTTGTTTGTGCTTGTTTTGAAGGAGCTGATCGCTTCTTTCGGTCTGGAGATCTGGCAACTAAATAAATCAGGCGCCAGCTCGGCCTCTTTGTTTTCCTTCGTGTTGAGAAGCTACGTCTGGATTTAGCTCCGTGATTTATTTCAATTACTGATGAAAAAAGACTTCTCGTGAGTCAAATACATTATTCTGTGATTTAGTTCCAAGCTGCTGCTGCCAGAGGCTTGTAACACTGCAGCTTCTTGTCTGTGGAGAGGAAGTTAGTTCACTCTGTTAGCATCTGTTAGCATGTGTAGCTGTTAGCATGTGTAGCTGTTAGCATGTTAGTATCTGTAGCTGTTAACATCTGTAGCTGTTAACTTCTGTAGCTGTTAACTTCTGTAGCTGTTAACATCTGTAGCTGTTAACATCTGCAGCAGTTAACATCTGTAACTGTTAACATCTGTAGCTGTTAACATCTGTAGCTGTTAACATCTGCAGCTGTTAACGTCTGTAACTGTTAACATCTGTAGCTGTTAACATCTGTAGTTGTTAACATCTGCAGCTGTTAACGTCTGTAGCTGTTAGTATCTGTAGCTGTGGGACGGCCGTGGTGTAGTGGTAATGGCAGTCGTCCCCCGATCGGAAGGTTGGAGGTTCGAATCCCGGTTCCTCACACCATGTGTCGTTGTGTCCCTGGGCAAGACACTTAACCCAGAGTTGCTCCCGGTAGGACTGGAAAGGCGCCTTGCATGGCAGTCGCCGCTACCGGTGTATGAATGTGTGTATGAATGGGTGGATGGTTGGTATTGTAAAGCGCTTTGGGGTCCCTCACAGGGGTTGGAAAGCGCTATACAGTATAAATAAGCTCCATTTACCATTTACCATTTAACCTATGCAGTTGTTAACATCTGCAGTTGTTAACATCTTTAGCTGTTAGCGTCTGTAGCTGTTAACATATGTAGCTGTTAGCATCTGTAGCTGTTAACATCTGTAGCTGTTAACGTCTGTAGCTGTTAACATCTGTAGCTGTTAACATCTGTAGCTGTTAACATCTGTAGCTGTTAACGTCTGTAGCTGTTAACGTCTGTAGCTGTTAACATCTGTAGCTGTTAACATCTGTAGCTGTTAACGTCTGTAGCTGTTAGCATCTGTAGCTGTTAACATCTGTAGCTGTTAACGTCTGTAGCTGTTAACATCTGTAGCTGTTAACGTCTGTAGCTGTTAACATCTGTAGCTGTTAACGTCTGTAGCTGTTAACATCTGTAGCTGTTAACGTCTGTAGCTGTTAACATCTGTAGCTGTTAACGTCTGTAGCTGTTAACGTCTGTAGCTGTTAACATCTGTAGCTGTTAGCATCTGTAGCTGTTAACGTCTGTAGCTGTTAACATCTGTAGCTGTTAACTTCTGTAGCTGTTAGCATCTGTAGCTGTTAACGTCTGTAGCTGTTAACGTCTGTAGCTGTTAACATCTGTAGCTGTTAGCATCTGCAGCTGTTAACGTCTGTAGCTGTTAACATCTGCAGCTGTTAACGTCTGTAGCTGTTAACATCTGTAGCTGTTAACTTCTGTAGCTGTTAACGTCTGTAGCTGTTAACATGTTAGTATCTGTAGCTGTTAACATCTGGAGCTGTTAACTTCTGTAGCTGTTAACGTCTGTAGCTGTTAACATCTGTAGCTGTTAACGTCTGTAGCTGTTAATATCTGTAGCTGTTAACATCTGTAGCTGTTAACGTCTGTAACTGTTAACATCTGTAGCTGTTAACATCTGTAGCTGTTAACATCTGTAGCTGTTAATATCTGTAGCTGTTAACGTCTGTAGCTGTTAACATCTGTAGCTGTTATCGTCTGAAGCTGTTAACGTCTGAAGCTGTTAACATCTGAAGCTGTTAACGTCTGTAACTGTTAACATCTGTAGCTGTTAGCATCTGTAGCTGTTAAAGTCTGTAGCTGTTAACATCTGTAGCTGTTATCGTCTGAAGCTGTTAACGTCTGAAGCTGTTAACATCTGTAGCTGTTAACGTCTGTAGCTGTTAACGTCTGTAGCTGTTATCGTCTGAAGCTGTTAACATCTGAAGCTGTTAACGTCTGTAGCTGTTAACATCTGTAGCTGTTATCGTCTGAAGCTGTTAACGTCTGAAGCTGTTAACATCTGTAACTGTTAATATCTGTAGCTGTTAACATCTGTAGCTGTTATCGTCTGAAGCTGTTAACGTCTGAAGCTGTTAACATCTGAAGCTGTTAACGTCTGTAGCTGTTAATATCTGTAGCTGTTAACATCTGTAGCTGTTAACGTCTGTAGCTGTTAACATCTGTAGCTGTTATCGTCTGAAGCTGTTAACATCTGTAGCTGTTAACGTCTGTAGCTGTTAATATCTGTAGCTGTTATCGTCTGAAGCTGTTAACATCTGAAGCTGTTAACGTCTGTAGCTGTTAATATCTGTAGCTGTTAACATCTGTAGCTGTTAACGTCTGTAACTGTTAACATCTGTAGCTGTTAACATCTGTAGCTGTTAACATCTGTAGCTGTTAGCATCTGTAGCTGTTAACGTCTGTAGCTGTTAACATCTGTAGCTGTTATCGTCTGAAGCTGTTAACGTCTGAAGCTGTTAACATCTGAAGCTGTTAACGTCTGTAACTGTTAACATCTGTAGCTGTTAGCATCTGTAGCTGTTAACGTCTGTAGCTGTTATCGTCTGAAGCTGTTAACGTCTGAAGCTGTTAACATCTGAAGCTGTTAATATCTGTAGCTGTTAATATCTGTAGCTGTTAATATCTGTAGCTGTTAACATGTGTAGCTGTTAATATCTGTAGCTGTTAATATCTGTAGCTGTTAATATCTGTAACAGCTACACATGTTACCAGCTACAGATATTAACAGCTACAGATATTAACAGCTACAGATATTAACAGCTACAGATATTAACAGCTACAGATATTAACAGCTACAGACGGAGAGACACCGAGCTCAATTTGTGGCACTGGCATGTCGTACTGACACTTCCTGTGACATGCCACAGTTTTTGTGACACGTGCCACAGTTTTTGTGACATGTGCCAGTTTTTGTGACATGTGCCAGTTTTTGTGACATGTGCCACAGTTTTTGTGACATGTGCCAGTTTTTGTGACATGTGCCACAGTTTTTGTGACATGTGCCACAGTTTTTGTGACATGTGCCACAGTTTTTGTGACATGTGCCAGTTTTTGTGACATGTGCCACAGTTTTTGTGACATGTGCCAGTTTTTGTGACATGTGCCACAGTTTTTGTGACATGTGCCACAGTTTTTGTGACATGTGCCACAGTTTTTGTGACATGTGCCACAGTTTTTGTGACATGTGCCACAGTTTTTGTGACATGTGCCACAGTTTTTGTGACATGTGCCACAGTTTTTGTGACATGTGCCAGTTTTTGTGACATGTGCCACAGTTTTTGTGACATGTGCCACAGTTTTTGTGACATGTGCCACAGTTTTTGTGACATGTGCCACAGTTTTTGTGACATGTGCCACAGTTTTTGTGACATGTGCCACAGTTTTTGTGACATGTGCCACAAGATGGCAGTGTTTTCAGCATGTCAATGCCTATTTTAACTGACATGTCAGTGTTTTCAGCATGTCAACGCCTGGCACTGGCATGTCGTACTGACACTTCCTGTGACATGCCACAGTTTTTGTGACATGTGCCACAAGATGGCAGTGTTTTCAGCATGTCAATGCCTATTTTAACTGACATGTCAGTGTTTTCAGCATGTCAATGCCCATTTGCGCCTAATTACTCATCAAATTACTCATTTATACTGCCTCTTACTAAAATACTGATTCAAAATTGTGACTCTATTGCTTTTTAAATCGTAGAAAACATTTATTTAAGGGACATTTACTTGTTGTCAATGCCTATTTTAACTGACACGTCAGCGTTTTCAGCATGTCAATGCCTATTTGTGCCTAATTACTCATCAAATTACTCATTTATACTGCCTCTTACTAAAATATTTATTCAAAATTGTGACTCTATTGCTTTTTAAATCGTAGAAAACATTTATTTAACGGACATTTACTTGTTGTCAATGCCTATTTTAACTGACATGTCAGTGTTTTCAGCATGTCAACGCCTGGCACTGGCATGTCGTACTGACACTTCCTGTGACATGCCACAGTTTTTGTGACATGTGCCACAGTTTTTGTGACATGTGCCACAAGATGGTAGTGTTTTCAGCATGTCAATGCCTATTTTAACTGACATGTCAGCGTTTTCAGCATGTCAATGCCTATTTGCGCCTAATTACTCATCAAATTACTCATTTATACGGCCTCTTACTAAAATATTGATTCAAAAGTGTGACTCTATTGCTTTTTAAATCGTAGAAAACTTTTAATTAAGGGATTGCATGTGCTTTGGAAACAATGCCACAAATAGTGTTTCCTATTTATTTAACATGCTGTAAGGAAAGAGGCATTCCATGTCATTATTGACATTTAATTCTGTTGCACTTTGTAGCACTTTGAGATTTTCATTAATGAAAAGTGCGTTATAAATTGAATTCATTATTATTACTATTATTATTCCACAAGTAGCTGGTTTGTAACACAATAATGATGGCTATTTTGATTTCTTACTCAGAAATTTACCTGTGGAAGCACCTGGCCAAACGGGTGTCAGAGAATACAGTACATAGTTCGCGATGTCATAGTATGACATAGTACCACAGGATACTGGTGGGTTGCAATGAGGTCATGTTTTCATAGTTTTTAATAAATTCTTAAGCTATACTGATTAGCGTGTCTCCCCCTACCCGCCACCTCTATTTCAGATGGGGAGAAACTGCAGCAATGAAGACAAATGGTTACTTTGAAATATATTTATTAACATCACCTATTCAAATCTTGCAAAAATCTTTAATCCCATGTTCTCCACTATTTTGCTGCAGAACTTTTCGTAGTCGTCCTTCAGTTCAAATACAAAGGTGAACCGTTCTGCTGGAGAGTTCTCATCCATCTCTTCATCCCAACTCTTGAGGTCCTGAAGAGCTTCTGCTTGTTCTTGATCGTCATAGTCCAGAACAACAGGAAGCGTTAATCGCCCCTCAAAGTTTTGTTTTCGGCACCAGTCGGCTGCAATCTGGCTGTGATCAAGGATGGAGCTTTCCTGCGTAAAATTAGATAGATTAGTGAGTGTATTATACAGTACATGTCACCTGTTAATACAGATTGGCGATTTAGCTAACATTAAGATATCGTATTCCCTTTGACATAATAACAGTAGTGTTGTATAACAAGTGTGTCAAAACCCCTTTTATTCAAAAACCAATTTCATTAAATGGACCATTTATTTATCAACTAGTTGTTGAAGAACTTTCACCTTTTCTGTGCCTTGCTTTGGTTGTAGCCTACTTTTTGATCTCTGGAAATAAAAGAAAATAGGGACGGGGTGAGCCAGTTCTGCATTCTATTATGACTGTGTTATACGGTCTGCACCCACAATTATTTACCCATCATTGTCCTTGACGGTCCTCAGAAGCACCATCTCTGCTTTGTAGCGGCAAAGATTGGTGCTACTTTGCAGGCAATGTATCACAGCCTACAAAAAACAAATTTCAAGAACAGCAGTTATGAAATTACAAATACAGTCACATTTCTATGTTCATTTATGGTACTTTTTAGTTTTGATTGTTATTCTCTAATTCACATCAGTTACAAATGACACCACGTAACTTTAAAAAAATAAATAAATAGGTGCACAACTTAATATTTGTCTGATTTGTCGATTTAGACTTTTTTTGTTGTTTAGAAGTTATCCATACAAGAGACCGGCTTGACGTGTTGGAAGCCATGTGAATATTGGTACCTACTTTAATTAAAGGACTCAACAGGGGGACTTTGTTTAAGTTGTCTATTATTCAAGTTCTCACTAATCAATTCCCTTTGTTTGAAATGAAATTGTAGAAGAGCTGAAAATGTATGGTCACAAGCACTAAATCATCAGTGCAGTAATAACTGTTATTGGTAGTTCATGTTATTTATGCAGAGTTATTTTTTATAAATACTAATACTCTCCGTATGTGTCATATGTACTTCATCTTACCGTCCATTTTTCTTCGAGATTAGGATGCAGACTGATGAGAACCGATGCACACAGCAAGGCAGAGCGCAGCAATTAGAAACTCAAAAAAACGTCCTTATGGTACGCTGGTGAAGATTCTCAGTCATCCAGGACATGATACAATCAAAAAGGCGTTCAATACAGAAACAACTGGACTTTATTTGTAACAGCAGAAGTTTAGCTTCTCATCTGAGTCCCTTTCTCAATATAAAGAGCAGCGTTTGAAGGAAAGGCTTTTTAAAAGTTGACAACACACACACATACCTGCTGTATGTAAATTGATAAATCACACCTGGATTTAAAGTCTTTGTTAGTGTAATACACAGACGAGGGTGCTCTGTTCCCATCAGGTGTGAGACGTCTGGGAATGCGTCTTTCCTGGGGCCCGCCGTGGCGTAGTGGTAATGGCAGTCGTCCCCCGATCGGAAGGTTGGCGGTTCGAATCCCGGTTCCCCACACCATGTGTCGTTGTGTCCTTGGGCAAGACACTTAACCCCGAGTTGCTCCTGGTAGGACTGGAAAGCACCTTGCATGGTAGTCTGCCGCTACCGGTGTATGAATGTGTGTAGCATTCAATGTGTGTAGCGCTTTGAGATTTTCACTAATGAAAAGCGCATTATAAATTGAATTCATTATTATTATTTCCTTACAGCATGTTAAATAAATAGGCAGTTTCTGAACTGACATCACAAACTGGATTAACCTAAAACTCAACATTCCTTCATTTCATATAGATGCTATTTTATTTTATGCAGACAACTTAAGCTCAGCTTACTGTGATGCCATAAATATAGTTGTCCTTATAGCAAAGTACCACATTCATTGTAGCAAGTGGAGGGATAATAAGCCCTCATTCCCATGTTTCATGAATTAACTTTCTTGCCTACTATTCTTAGTTAAGTACGGTAGAATAAAAAAACTGGAAAACTGCTAGTACCATCTCACAACAGTTACCTAAAAACTTGCTGTTTTAAGTTTCTTATTGTCTTGCTCCTTTGT
Source organism: Garcialebias charrua (assembly GCA_038048925.1). Classification (NCBI taxonomy): domain Eukaryota; kingdom Metazoa; phylum Chordata; class Actinopteri; order Cyprinodontiformes; family Rivulidae; genus Garcialebias; species Garcialebias charrua. The sequence continues at coordinate 16,796 of JBBPBX010015414.1, read as the reverse complement.
GTACCCGTACTTTTTCATTTATTGTATTTTGATAAACAGTATGTATATATAAATATATATATATATATATATATATATATATATATATATATATATATATATATATATATATATATATATATTTGTCAACTTTCATCATTTTGAAAACCGCCCCCTAGCTTGTCGATTGTAGTTCTGTTATCATTCACGAGAGTTTGTATATATTTCTGTTTATGTATTGTTCTGTAGTTCTGTTTTAATAATAAATAAAAAAAGTTAAATAAATAGGAAACCCCATTTGTGACATTGTTTCCAAAGAACATGCAATCTCAACTCAACTTTATTTTGGTAAATTAAAAACATTACAAGCACAGAAAAACTGTGGCATGCCACCGGAAGTCAGAGTCAGAGAGTCTTTATTGTCATTTGCACCGCATGTAGTACATGTGATGAAATGAGATTATGTACACAGGGTCCCAGTTACATCCAACAACAAAATGTAAGAGAAAAACAGTAATAACATCTAGGATATGAACTAAGAAAAACATCCAACTAGAAATACACTAAGCCCTAGAGTAATAGAAAAACGTCATTACAAACAGCAGCACGAACATGAGTCTGTATGAGCAGATGGTCACAGATGAACACAGCAACAAGAAAACCGATCAGCATAGGAAGTGGAAGTGTCAGTACTACATGTCCCCCACAACAAGTAAATGTCCCTTAAATAAATGTTTTCTATGATTTAAAAAGCAATAGTCACAATTTTGAATCAATATTTTAGTAAGAGGCAGTATAAATGAGTAATTTGATGAGTAATTAGGCAAAAATAGGCATTGACATGCTGAAAAACAGTAACATCTTACTGACATGTTGTGGCACATGCCAGGAACACTATGGCATGCCACAAAACACTGACATGTTGTGGCACATGCCAGGAACACTGTGGCATGCCACCGGAAGTGTCAGTACTACATGCCAGTGCCATAATACAGTCACAATTTTGAATCAATATTTTAGTAAGAGGCAGTATAAAACAAGTAAATGTCCCTTAAATAAATGTTTTGTATGATTTAAAAGCAATACAGTCACATTTTTGAATCAATATTTTAGTAAGAGGTAGTATAAAACAAGTAAACACAGCGGGAGATCAGGTGGGCCTGAGGACAGCCAGAAACAACCTGGCCCGGGGCATCAGAAAGGCCAAGAAGCAGTATTCCAGGAAAATAGCTCACCGCTTCAAGGACAGCAAGGACACACGGAGTCTGTGGCAGGGAATACAGACCATCACTAACTACAAACCATCCCCCCAGACCTGTGACAGCACAACCTCCACGCTGAATGAACTGAATGACTTCTTTGCTCGGTTTGAGGCATGTAACAGCACACCTGCACAAAAACTCCCCCCCTCTCCTGATGGCCAGGTGCTGGCGCTGTCCTCAGACAGCGTGAGGCGATCATTCATCAAGATCAACGCACGGAAAGCTTCTGGTCCTGACAACATACCTGGTCGTGTGCTGAAGGACTGTGCAGGGGAACTCGCAGCGGTCTTCACAGACATCTTTAACATCTCGCTGAGTCAGGCCATCGTCCCCACCTGTTTCAAAGCCACAACCATCATACCTGTCCCAAAGAAGGCAACGCCCTCCTACCTCAATGACTATCATCCGGTAGCACTCACCCCCATCCTGATGAAGTGCTTCGAACGGCTAGTCATGAAAAACATCAAATCTGTCCTCCCTGCCTCCCTGGATCCCTTCCAATTTGCATATCGGTCTAATCGCTCAACCGACGATGCCATCTCCTCTGCCCTCCACACAGCTCTCACACATCTGGACACGAAAGACTCTTATGTTAGAATGCTGTTCATTGACTTCAGCTCGGCATTCAACACCATCATCCCCCAACAGCTCATCCTTAAACTGGACAGTCTGGGGCTGAACACCTCAATGTGTAACTGGCTGCTAGACTTCCTGACCGGGAGACCACAGGCAGTACGGGTCGGGAATAACACATCCAGCACCATCACATTGAATACAGGAGCCCCACAAGGATGTGTGCTGAGCCCCCTTCTATTCACCCTGCTAACACACGACTGCACACCATCGTACAGCTCCAACCACTTCATCAAGTTTGCGGACGACACAACAGTGGTGGGTCTCATCAGCAACAACGATGAGACGGACTACAGGAACGAGGTGAGCCGCCTGGCCTTGTGGTGCGGACACAACAATCTCACTCTCAACGTGGAGAAGACAAAAGAGATTGTTGTGGACTTCAGGAAGAGGGATGCCCAACATGCCCCTCTGACCATCAACAACACCACAGTGGAGAGAGTGGACAGCACCAAGTTCCTGGGAGTGCACGTCTCAGAGGACCTGTCCTGGAGCAGGAACACTGCATCACTGGCCAAGAAGGCTCACCAGCGCCTCTACTTTCTCCGCAAGCTGAATAGAGCTGGAGCTCCAACCCCCATCATGTGCACCTTCTACAGGGGCGCCATAGAAAGTGTCCTGACCAGCTGCATCACTGTGTGGTTTGGTGCATGTACTGCATCCTGCCGAAAGAGCCTCCAGCGTATAGTGAGAGCAGCTGAGAAGATTGTCGGCACCTCCTTGCCCTCACTACAGGACTTACACAGCAACCGCCTCACTCGGAAAGCCCTCTGCATGGCAGGTGATCCCACACACCCACTACACAGCTGCTTCAGCCTGTTGCCATCGGGGAGGAGACTGAGGAGTCTCCAGGCTCGAACCAGCAGACTGAGAGACAGCTCTGTTCATCAGGCAGTCAGGATGCTTAACACTCTGCCAGCTCTGCCTCCCCTCCCATTTGTACTGCCTTAATCACAAAAAACTTTCACACATTACCACACAACACAAAGTTTTTAACACTGGACTCTGTGTCATCAATATGGGTCATTCACTCAACTCACGGTCATGTGCTCATTCAGTTTGCACTACTTCTCATATTTGCACTAATGTTTGTATTACATTACTGCCTATAGCAGTAGCATGTGGAAGGGCATTAAATGCATAACAGATTACAAAGGCAAGAGCAAACAATGCCCCAGGGACCCATCTCTGCCTGATGCCCTCAATAAGTTTTATGCACGTTTTGAAGATCCAAACAGACCAGCTAGCACCAGACTCACCTCATCACCAGATGAAGAGCATCTCAGAGTGACCGCAGCAGAAGTGAGAGGCAGTCTCAGAAGGATCAACCCTCATAAAGCAACCGGACCAGACAACATCCCAGGGAAAGTTCTGAAGGAATGTGCGGACCAGCTCTGTGAGGTGCTGGCTGACATCTTCACCACCTCACTTTCACTGGAGTCAGTTCCCACCTGCCTGAAGACCGCCACCATCATCCCAGTTCCAAAGAGCTCCACAGTGACTGGTCTGAATGACTATAGACCGGTGGCCCTCACCCCGATAGTCGCTAAATGTTTTGAGAAACTGGTCATGTCCCACATCAAGACAACCGTCAACATCAACGAGGACCCTCATCAATATGCATACCGTGAGAACCGATCAACAGAGGACGCCATCTCCTCTTTGGTCCACACTGCTCTCACCCACCTGGATCAGAAGGACTCATACGTGCGTATGCTCTTTGTGGACTTCACATCTGCCTTCAACACCATGATCCCCCAAACTCTGATAGACAAACTATCCACACTTGGACTAAGCCCCTCCATTTGTAACTGGGTACTAGACTTCTTAACAAACAGACCACAGTCCGTGAAGATCCACAACTTCTCCTCCTCCACCATAACCCTCAGCACTGGCTCTCCTCAAGGATGTGTGCTGAGCCCTCTTCTGTTCACTCTGCTCACATATGATTGTACAGCCACACATCCAGGCTGTCATATTGTTAAGTTTGCAGATGATACAGCGGTGGTGGGATGCATCACAAACAATGATGAGTCCAGCTACAGACAGGAGGTGGAACACCTGGAGAGCTGGTGCAAAGAGAATAACCTTCACATGAATGTGAAGAAGACAAAGGAGATGATTGTGGACTTCAGAAGGAACAAACACACCCACACCCCACTGAACATAGGTGGATCTGCAGTGGAAGTGGTCTCCAGCTACAAATACTTGGGTGTACACTTGAATGATAACCTCAGCTGGAGCAACAACACCACCAGCCTGATCAAGAAAGGTCATCAGAGACTCTACTTCCTCAGACGGCTGAGACGAGCTGGTCTGAGAAGCTCAGTCCTCACCTCCTTCTACAGGTGTGCAGTGGAGAGCATCCTGTGCTCCAGCATCAACGTGTGGCATGGAGGCTGCACAGCTGCAGAAAGAAAAGCTCTACAGAGAGTGGTGAAGGCTGCACAGAAGATGTTGGAGTCAGTCTCCCCACCATCACAGACATTTACACCTCCAGATGCAGGAAAAGAGCCACCTGCATCATGAAAGACCTCACTCACCCAGCACACTCACTCTTTGCCCCACTCCCCTCAGGACGGAGGTTGAGGAGCATCAAATGTAGAACCACTAGACTGAGGAACAGCTTCTACCCTGAGGCTGTTAGACTCATGAATAAATAAATAATAAGAATAATCACTGCAAAATATCACATCATGCTGATGCTGATCTGTTTTCTTGTTGCTGTGTTCATCTGTGACCATCTGCTCATACAGACTCATGTTCGTGCTGCTGTTTATAATGATGTTTTTCCACTACATTAGGGCTTAGTGTATTACTAGTTGATGTTTCTCTTAGTTAATTCTAGATGTTATTACTGTTTTTCTCTAGCATTTGTTGTTGGATGTAACTGGGACCCTGTGTACATAATCTCGTTTTCATCACATGTACCACATGCGGTGCAAATGACAATAAATCTCTGACTCTCTGACTCTGACTCTCTATAGTCATACTATTGTTTACATTTACTGTTGACGTTTATTACTACTGTTTACATTTATTACTACTGTTTACATTTATTACTGCTGTTTACATCTAGACTTTTTATATCTACACTACTGCTGATATACAGTATATATTCTTTTTACTAGCCTTATTGCATAATGCCACTTTGTTTCTATACCAATATCAACTACCTCATACATATACTGTGTACATTAACCCCATATGCTGCTTTGTCACTCTTTACAAATGTCAAATGCCAGAACCTTCATTTATTTTATAGATATACTTTTTATACTTTATACTTCGGGACAGTATTACACTCTATTTCATTTTTGGTGTTGGTGAAACTTTTTATACTTTTATACTACTATGGAAAACTACTATGAAAAAACTCAGGACAGTATTACACTCTATTTCATTTTATGATTATGTTTATTAAATGTTGGTGTTTTGGTGTTGGTGAAACTTTTTATACTTTTTTACTACTATGAAAAACTACTATGCAAAAAACTCAGGACAGTACTAAACTTTTATTATTTCATTTTATGCTTGTTTATTAATTGTTTAGTGTTTAAATGGTTACTGTTGCACCGAGGGACTGAGAGAGAAATGCAATTTCAATCCTGTGTATGTCCTGTACATATTGCAGTTCTGACAATAAAGTTGACTTTGACTTGAAATGTCCCTTAAATAAATGTTTTGTATGATTTAAAAAGCAATACAGTCACATTTTTGAATCAATATTATAGTAAGAGGCAGTATAAAACAAGTAAATGTTCCTTAAATAAATGTTTTGTATGATTTAAAAAGCAATACAGTACAGTAACAATTTTGAATTAATATTTTAGTAAGAGGCAGTATAAATGAGTAATTTGATGAGTAATTGGGCGAAAATAGGCATTGACATGCTGAAAACACTGACATGTCAGTTAAAATAGGCATTGACATGCTGAAAACACTGACATGTCAGTTAAAATAGGCATTGACATGCTGAAAACACTGACATGTCAGTTAAAATAGGCATTGACATGCTGAAAACACTGACATGTCAGTTAAAATAGGCATTGACATGCTGAAAACACTGCCATCTTGTGGCACATGTCACAAAAACTGTGGCACATGTCACAAAAACTGTGGCACATGTCACAAAAACTGTGGCACATGTCACAAAAACTGTGGCACATGTCACAAAAACTGTGGCACATGTCACAAAAACTGGCACATGTCACAAAAACTGTGGCACATGTCACAAAAACTGTGGCACATGTCACAAAAACTGTGGCACATGTCACAAAAACTGTGGCACATGTCACAAAAACTGTGGCACATGTCACAAAAACTGTGGCACATGTCACAAAAACTGGCACATGTCACAAAAACTGTGGCACATGTCACAAAAACTGTGGCATGTCACAGGAAGTGTCAGTACGACATGCCAGTGCCACAAATTGAGCTCGGCCTTGCTGCCTGTACAGTAGACTAATATGCAGATGGCAACTAGTTTCCAATAATGTCCCTCCAGACCAATAAAAATCAAGTTTTCAATCCAACACTCTCGTAAACAAAACTTGTTTATTACCAGGTCAGGTGATAAATCATCAAATGTGAACAAACTGTGTTATTTTGAAGCTTTTGATAAAATGAATTTAAAAATATTAATAATTAAATATTACCTTTATTTTAAAATCCATAATTAGCTATCTAGTTTTATTGATATAAGGAGACAGTTTGTCAATTCCGCAACACCTCACTTACTGTTCCATCTCAGCTCTGTTAGATGTTTTGATTGTCATTGGTGACGTTTCCCATGGTTCTCTTGTATTGTCAGCACATGGAATGAGAAGGTTTGTGCTGACTAGCAAAACAGTCGTGTGTAGTAGAGTGAAGTGCAATAGACTAAGCACACATCCTTGAGGCACCCATATGCTCATTATGATGAGTCTTACTGCCAGCACACACTTGTTTTTCTGACATTAAGTCCAAAATCTGGTTACAGAATTATATTTGCATTACAAAGGAGAATTTCATTGTTAGCTGCTGTGAGATGTTTTGCATCATACATGACTAAAATACTTAAGACCTTAAATATTAATCCAGTTACTGTAGGAACGAAGTTTGGTATACGATAACCTTTGCCTCCATAAGCTTCTCCACCAGAGAACACAAAGAGTGGTCTATGACTGTAAAGTATGTTAGTACGGTACACAACAAACTGCAATACACTGACCTCCCATAGCTTAAACATTTTTAGCAGTTTGAAATACTTTAGTTTTGTTGGATTGGACAGCCGTCACTCCCCACACTAATCAGCAAATTTCAGCTGCTGAAACCTGCTGGTTGCAGATAGCACCATGGTCCTGATTATTGCAGACTGGGAACAACCCACAATAAAAACTTCAACAGGACAATCTCATCTTTGAGTACCGGTAGTATGAAAAAAAAAAGAAAAAGAAAGAAAAGAATCTGCAGTATTAACAAAAATGATAACAATTTATTTTTCAGGTTCATACAACAGACTTTCCTGGAAATTACCCAGGCTTTGATGACTCATGGGACATGAAGAAATTTCAAAAGGTGAGACATTACCGGTAATCTCTTTCATACTACGGTTTTGCAGTGTTTAGTTTTTGTGTTGGTAGTTTTAGAAAGTACAATTTTTTTTTAAACAAGGAACAAGCCCTTGATATGAGTTCTTTCTACCTTGGAAAGGGCATAGCACTTGAGTCAGAGTTTCTTTATTTGTCAGTCACATCACATGTGGTACATGTGGTGGAACAAAATTGTGTACACAGGGTTCCAGTTACATCCAACAATAAAATGTAAAAGAAAAACAGTAATAACATCTAAGACAGGGGTGCTCATTACGTCGATCGCAATCTACTGGTCGATCGCAGCGTGACATAAAAAAAAAAGTCAGCCTATCAAACATCCTGTCACTTGATTGACATACAGGGCAGCCATTCACAACCCTCATTCTCTCAAATCAGGTCTGAGAGATTTTCGGGGAAACCCCATCCCCGCTCCCCCACCCCCGAAGGTGTGAAATTCTCCGTGTGTGAAGTTGCACATACAGACGACTGCAGTCCAAAGTTTTTCTGCACTAACAACAGTTTTAAATAATGTCAGAGAGCTGAGTGTTTTTCTGCTACTCACCCTTTTTCAGCATGCAGGAGCAAAACTAATTAAAGCTGCAAGCAGCATTGAGGCCCTCGCAGCTTAGCGCAGCTCCGGCCTTATTGCGGCGACCTCGTGAGCTCCAGCTGGTCCGCTCGGTCGCCACCTCAAACTCTCTCGTGCCCATCCAGCACCAGTTTGCCAAGAACAATTAGCGAACAACAACAATATATACGTGTTTAGAAGTGCTGACAGATGATACACAGTAAACGTGGAACAGATCACATGATCTAGCAATGAGATGTAACAGTTTGAAAAATAATGTATGGGGCACACTGGAGTCATCTGTTAAACCATAGTATCAAAGTGTGTAGAAGTGATCAGCCCTTTGTGAATAGCAAACAACCCTTTGGGTTGTTTTTACAATGGGTGCTAACGATCCATTGTTAAGATGATGGTCATCCATCATGTGAGCAACTGGTTTCAGCAGTCACCAGCAAACTGGTTGATCCACTTTGAGAGGGTGCTAAGACTGAGCTGAATATCAGACTTAGCTTTTTTAGAGTTTTCTACCTGGATTATTGAGCATGTATCAGGGGAAAATTAAACATGTTTTAAAATCAATTTTGGAGCATTTAGAATTGATTCTGAATCGCCAAGACAAAGAATCTAGATTTAAAAAAACGATTTTTTCCCTTCATCCTTATTGACATATAACAGTTTGAATTATGTAGGGGCGCTCTAGAGTCATATGTTAATCCACAATATCAATGTGTGTAGACGTGCTCACTGATGAAGTACAATAAATCTCGTGCAGATCGGATAATGTATCTCTGAGATATACCACGCTGAACAAGTTTCTGGTGTTATCTCACATGCTAACGGGTGATGCTAATGCTAAGCTAACTAGCATGCTAGGCTAACACCTTATTTTCCAACCAAACTTACACAGGTGACTCAACAGACCACGCTGAACAAGTTTCTGGTGTTATCTCACATGCTAACGTGTAATGCTAATGCTAAGCTAACTAGCATGCTAGGCTAACACCTTATTTTCCAACCAAACTTACACAGGTGACTCAACAGACCACGCTGAACAAGTTTCTGGTGTTATCTCACATGCTAACGGGTAATGCTAATGCTAAGCTAACTAGCATGCTAGGCTAACACCTTATTTTCCAACCAAACTTACACAGGTGACTCAACAGACCACGCTGAACAAGTTTCTGGTGTTATCTCACATGCTAACGGGTGATGCTAATGCTAAGCTAACTAGCATGCTAGGCTAACACCTTATTTTCCATTCAAACTTACACAGATGACTCAACAGACCACGCTGAACAAGTTTCTGGTGTTATCTCACATGCTAACGGGTGATGCTAATGCTAAGCTAACTAGCATGCTAAGCTAACACCTTATTTTCCAACCAAACTTACACAGGTGACTCAACAGACCACGCTGAACAAGTTTCTGGTGTTATCTCACATGCTAACGGGTAATGCTAATGCTAAGCTAACTAGCATGCTAGGCTAACACCTTATTTTCCAACCAAACTTACACAGGTGACTCAACAGACCACGCTGAACAAGTTTCTGGTGTTATCTCACATGCTAACGGGTGATGCTAATGCTAAGCTAACTAGCATGCTAGGCTAACACCTTATTTTTCAACCAAACTTACACAGATGACTCAACAGACCACGCTGAACAAGTTTCTGGTGTTATCTCACATGCTAACGGGTGATGCTAATGCTAAGCTAACTAGCATGCGCACTTGAGTCAAATGTTAGCCCACCATATCAATGTGTCCACAAGGGCTCACTGTTGATGCACAATAAATCTTGTACAGATCGGATAATGTATCACTGAGATATAACTGTAGTAATAATATAGGGGGCGCTGTGGAGTAAAAATTTACACAACATTATCAATGTGTGTAGAAGTGCTCACTGATGAACCACACTAAATCTCGTGCAGATCGGATAATGTATCACTAAGATATAACTGTAGTAATAATATAGGGGGCGCTATGGAGTAAAAATTTACATACTATTATCAATGTGTGTCGAAGTGTTCACTGATAAAGCACAATAAATCTCGTGCAGATCGGATAATGTATCACTAAGATATAACTGTAGTAATAATATAGGGGGCGCTATGGAGTAAAATTTACATATATCAATGTGTCCACAAGGGCTCACTGATGATGCACAATAAATCTGGTTCAGATCGGATGATGTATCACTGAGATATAACTATAGAAATAATGTAGGGGGCGCACTTGAGTCAAATGTTAGCCCACCATATCAATGTGTCCACAAGGGCTCACTGATGATGCACAATAAATCTGGTTCAGATCGGATGATGTATCACTGAGATACAACAGTTTGAATAATCTAGGGGGCGCTATGGAGGCTATTTGCTAATTAGCATAAACACCTGTTCAAGGGGTGGGTAATGATCGATCATAATGATTTTGGTACTCCTCAGATCAAATCTGTGGAGTTTAGAACCAAACGTATGGTGACGGCGTTACGTCTTACTTCGCCACGTCACCACGCCCACTTGCTCCACCCAAAACGAACAGTGCTGGAAAGCTTGTTACACCAACATGTCTTCGGTGACTGGATACAATGTCACGCTGATTAGGTAACAGGGATCCGATATGGACCGTTCAACGTAAAACTTTACACTTCCTGTTGTCAGGGGGCGTGGCTTAAGTGATGTCATGATTTGACCATACAGTTTTGCAGGGGACCGGATGTGGGTCAATCACTGAAGGTTTGATGTATTAGACAGTTTTCGTGTAAGAGCTGTAAGCGTTTCGTTTTTCATGGCGAGATGTCCAACTTTGAGGTCTGGCCCCGCCCCTTCAGCATGCATGAAAACGCACAGTTTTGATAACATTTGTTCCCCCGTGCCTTATAAAGAAACTGGCCAAGTTTGAATCAAATCGAGCGAAATCCCTAGGAGGAGTTCGTTGAAATGCAGAGGCTGTAAACGGCCAAAAAGGGGTGAAAATTTGGTCATCGTTCCAAAATGGCCGCCTTACCATTTATCGTACAACATTGGTGCCAGAGGGTTTTCTGTGCATCTTGGTGAGTTGGACAAGTGTACCAAATTTCATGATTCTACGTCAAACTAAGGTCAATGCGGAGGGTATTTTGAATATTTCTAGGGGGCGCTCTTGAGCCGTTTCTGTAGCGATTTGCTAATTAGCATAAACACCTGTTCAAGGGGTGGGCAATGATCGATCATACTGATTTTGGTACTTCTCGGATCAAATCTGTGGATTTTAGATCCAAACGTATGGTTATAGCCTGGTTTAAACCAGACCCTTGTCCTTCACTTCGCTTCGTACTAGGGTCTGGACTTTTCCCATTGAAAAACGTTTCTTGCTGGAGGCGTGGCCTCTGCTTAGGAACAAAACCATTGGATATTTTGAACAGGGAAAGCATTCTGCTCCCTCCCCTCAGAGCCACCCCCCGTGCTCTGGTGAACTTGACTGACAGCTGCTCCGCCTCTTGCAGCGTTTCTCTCGCTGCGCAAATTCTGTGTTTATATGTTATAAAACGTTTTAATACAATAAAATCAAACCATGGATCGCTGGTCCAGCTCACCAAAAGACCAGAAAATCTGCAGGGACTCGGTCAGCAACTAAAACCCGAGTTTAATTCTCGTGACAACCTGAGGCATTTCCGTGTTCATTTTACTCAGCAGGAGGGTGGAGGAGAAGGAGGACGAGGGAGCGATTACTTAACTTTTGGGAAAAAACAAAACAAAAGAAAACTCCAGATAAGGGATTAAGAAGGGGAAATTAATAAATTTGTGTCACATATAAAACAATCCTGCATCGCTTTGCATCGCTTTGAATGAGAACATGCCGCTGCTCGCTGACTGAGCGCTGGCAGAGCCCTTTTATAGGGCTCTGCGCGCTGGGACTGGTGGGGGCGTGGGTTAGGGTCCAAAACTCCACCCCTTCTGTTCTCTGATTGGTCCGAACAAAAATCTACCGGAGAAATCCTTGTGGGTGGGTGCAGTCCCAGACTGTGCAGTGAAGGGAAATGAGAATTGAGCGGAGCTGTGCAGGAAGGCGAGGGCCAGGCTAGTATGGTGATGGCGTTACGTCTTACTTCGCCATGTCGCCACGCCCACTTGCTCCACCAAAAACGAACAGTATTGGAATGCTTGTTACACCAACATGTCTTCGGTCACTGGACACAATGCCACGCTGATTAGGTAACAGGGGTCCGATATGGACCGTTCAACGTAAAACTTTACACTTCCTGTTGTCAGGGGGCGTGGCTTAAGTGATGTCATGATTTGACCATACAGTTTTGCGGGGGACCGGATGTGGGTCAATAACTGAAGGTTTGATGTATTAGACTTTTTTCGTGTAAGAGCTGTAAGCGTTTCGTTTTTCATGGCGAGATGTCCAACTTTGACGTCTGGCCCCGCCCCTTCAGCATTCATGAAAACGCACAATTTTGATATCGTTTGTTCCCCCGTGCCTTATGAAGAAACTGGCCAAGTTTGAACCAAATCGAGCGAAATTCATAGGAGGAGTTCGTTCAAATGCGGAGGCTGTAAACGGCCAAAAAGGGGTGAAAATTTGGTCATCGTTCCAAAATGGCCGCCTTACCATTTATTGTACAACATTGGTGCCAGAGGGTTTTCTGTGCATCTTGGTGAGTTGGACAAGTGTACCAAATTTCATGATTCTACGTCAAACTAAGGTCAATGCGGAGGGTATTTTGAAAATTTCTAGGGGGCGCTCTTGAGCCGTTTCTGTGGCGATTTTTGCCACGCCCCCAAAATACGTAATTTTTCACCAGTCCTGACGAGTCCGCCAAATTTGGTGAGTTTTCGTATATGATAAAGCCTCCAAAAGGCCACTTCTTTGGGGGGAAGAAAAAAAATAAAAAAATAAACAGTACAATTACAATAGGCCTTCGCAGCGCTTAGCTGCTCGGGCCTAATAAAATCCAGGGTCCAAAGAGACGTTATTCACCAGTTTGGACGTACCGTATTTGTCGGTTTTTAATACGCTCCCGTGTGTAATACGCTTTGACCAATTATTGCCAATAAACCAGAAAAAACTATACATAATACGCTTCAGTGTTTAATACGCATCTATTACCCACTGAGCAAGGAGACGTCTATACAACGTCTTTTTCAGGTCATTTCTGGACGTCGAAATCAGGTCCCTGGAAGGTCGAAAACGTTACGCCAGATGACGTCTTTTCCCCGATGTCTAAAAGACGTCTTTTTCCGACGTTTAAAAGACGTCTATATTCCTGACGTCTAAAAGGCGTCTACATCAGACGTCTATATTCCTGACGTCTAAAAGGCGTCTACATTCGACGTCTATCTGACGTTATTAACTTACTGTATTTAGCTTATTCTAATTAGGCTATTATATATAAATTATTTTAGTCACTTTACATGCTGCTTGTTCATGCTATGCATATAAAAAGTATAATGAATCTACTTTAAAATTGCGTTGAGGCAAACAAATCTAGGGAAATACATTTGACCATCCGCAGCTTTAAAATCCTACAAACAGTTGGATTAAGTTTTACAAATCACTCCATAAATTTTACCTTTATCCTGTTTATTTAACACAATTTAAAGGAACAGCACATAAAATTGAGAATTCCACCTTTGGTAACTTAAAAAAAAAGCTTTACATTACGGAACTTATCAACTGGTGGCAACACAAAATACACAACCAAATCTATAAAAGTACACAGCTCACTTTGGTCTGTACTTCACATAAATTTTTTTTTTAACATGCCTTCATTCTTCGGCCGTACTCAACATAAACAATAATAATTTTTTAACATGCCTTCATTTTTCTTTTTGATATAGCAGGCAGTAAGAGAAATAAAAAAGCTGTATAAAATTACAGTCCCCTCACCACAAAAATAATCTGTACAAAGTGTGCTGGTCATGATATTTTAAATAAGTTGATTTATTTCAGGAATTCCATTCAAAAAGTGAAACTTTCATTACACACAGACTGATATATTTCAAATGTTTATTTCTTTTAATGTTGATGATTAAAACTGACAACCAATGACAACCCTAAATTCAGTATCTCAGAAAATTAGACTACTACTTGAGCTCAATAAAAATAAAGTATTTTTATAAATGTTGGCCAACTGAGATGTATGAACATGAAATGTACAATATGTACATCTTTCAATAGTTGGGGCTAAGGACCATGCTACCATGTTAATACTTTTCAGTTGGCCAACATCTAGAAAAATCATTTTTTAATTTATCTCAAGTAATGTAATTTACTGATAATGAATTTGGAGTTTTCATTAGTTGTCAGTTATAATCATCAGCATTAAGATTATTTTTAAATATATCAGTCTGTGTGAATGAATATAATATAGAAGTTTTACTTTTTGAATGGAATTACTGAAATAACTTTTTCATGATATTCTAATTTCATGACCAGCACCTATTTACATCCCCCCCCCCAAAAAAAATGTGTTCCTCAGTTCTGTGTGAGCCCGTATCCTCCACTTCTATGTGGCACGTTTTAAATGTCCTGTGTGACCCTATGTCCTCCATCTCTTTGTGGTGCATTAAATGTCCAGTGTCCACTTCTTTGTGGTTCATAAATGTCCAGTGTCCACTTCTTCGTGGTGCATTAAATGTCCAGTGTCCACTTCTTCGTGGTGCATTAAATGTCCAGTGTGAAAGCCCCACCTCCACTTCTTTGTGGCACATTTTTTCATTCAACCTTTATTTATACAGCTAGCCTCGTTGAGCCACAGGGACTCATTTACAAGAGGGACCTGTCTCACTCACACCCAGGGTCATAGAGTCCCCATCAGTCTAACATGCATGTTTTTTGACTGTTGGAGGAAACTGGAGCACCCGGAGAAAACCCACGCATGCACGGAGAGAACATGCAAACTTCACCCAGAAAGGCCCCCGGACCGGGATTTGAACCGGGGACCTGCTCGCTGAGAGGCAGCAGCTCTACCAGTTGTGTTAATTGTCCAGTGTGAGCCCATGTCCTCCTTTGCATGTTTTAAATGCTCTGCAGCATGAGTCCTTATAAAATCCTCTGTTGCTGCAGAATCTCCATTCATGATTCCATCTGCATTTGCAAAAAAACAAACAAAAAGTAATTAGCAATATGCAAAGGCAATCTGGAAAATGCACAGTGTCTTGCTGGGATCTCCCCGATTAATAAATAATAAAAACATCCATCCCAGCAAATGTTGATAGGTGGCTTTGAATTTTTGTTTTTGCCAATCACTTATAACACTAGTTAACACACTAACACACATTATTATTTATTAACCTTTATTTAAGCAGGCAAATCCCATAGAGATCACAGATCTCTTTTTCAAGGGAGGCCTGGACCTGAAGGCAGAACATGCATGTTTTGGATCTGTGGGAGGAAACCAGAGTACTCGGATAAAACCCACGCAAGCACGAGAAGAACATGCAAACTCCACAGAAACACTCCAGGTCCAACCGGGGATTGAACCCAGGACCTTCTTGATGTGAGACAATAGTGCTAACCACTGAGACGTCGTGCTGCCAAATTTGAGCACATCAGTTAAAAAATTGCTGCAAAACGCACTCGAGTTGCCAAACATTTTCATATCTATGAGGTGCCATTAGCAAAGTTACAAAAATCAACAGCAATATTTTAGTTTAGAGAAAACATTTTTTTCCAGTCATATTTTAACCATGTTATTAATACACGTCGTTCTAAATTAAATATTTAATTTGATAGCTAAATATTTAGTTTACAAAACTAAATACTGAACTTGCAAGTAAAATATTTAGTTCAGATGGTTAGTGGGTGGGTGAGCGTGTGTTGATACATACCTATCAAGAAATTTGTAGACAAAGTCCTTGGTGTGCTTTCCTCCAATTCTGGAAATCTGCAGAACCTGTTGGAATAAATCCATGATATAGTTCACTGACACTTCCAAGTGTTTGGTTGTACAGTACTGCGTTATGCTCGGCTTTCCTCCAGACTTGTAAAACCTACCAGGGTAGCAAATTTGGAGTCACAAGGTGCTCCTCTCTCACAAAATCCTCCATGGTCTCCATCCTCTTTGGCACAGCTGAAAAGGTGGGATGTAGGCGATCGCCGAGGTCAAAGAAGTTGAATACGCTGAAACACTGGGGGGAAAAAATAAAACAAAAACACACATTTCTTGATTATAATCTCTCCAACAGCAAGGTGGCTGTGGTTGATCATTTTTTTCCAAGTGTCTCACTGCTAACTGTTCAATACTTACCATCCTGAGGCAATGGGAATGCCCATCTTCCAATTTCTGATCTGGAAGTGGCATCGGTTTTCCATGAAAAAAATAAAATAAGCCTGATAAAATAAACAATGGTTTAAAGTGTAATGTACAGGTAGTCCCCGACTTACGAGCGCTCTGACTTACGAGGTCCCGGACTTACGAGCATGCATCTCATAAAAAAAAAATTTTTTTTTTTTTTACTTTTTTTTAATTTTTATAAATGAATCCATGTACAGTACTGGACAGTCACCAAGCACTTAGCCTATCCTAACACAGTTTTTAAAGATGAAGGAATAAGTTGAATTGTCTGCCTTTCACATAAAGGGAGCAAGCTCCCTATGGAGCCTGCAGGGAGGAGGGAGACAATTCAACTGATTCCTTCATCTTTAAAAACTGTGTTAGGATAGGCTAAGTGCTTGGTGACTGTCCAGTACTGTACATGTATTCATTTATTAAAAAAAAAAAAAAAAATTTTTTTTTTTTTTTACTATGTGTTCCTACTTACGAATTTTTGACATACAAGCGCCCCCTAG
>JBBPBX010015413.1:36620-49496 GCA_038048925.1 Garcialebias charrua | reverse complement strand
TTGAATGTTCATTGAGCTCCCTGGCTTCAGCGGTGTGTTCCTCTCGTTTAGTCTGAAGCAGGCTGTCTAAAATCCGTCAGCTGTGCTCAGTCTGCCCGTCTTGGAGGAGGAGCAGACTGAGTGCAGCTGACTGAAATCAGACTGCCTGCTTCGCTGCTTATGCGTTTTTGGACATACATGCTTATGTTTGTACAGATTGTACTTGCCTGTAGAGAGGAAATTATTACAGCCTCATATAAAATCAATAATGATGATTTTATCTGAATAGTATTGGTATTGGTCGACATCCAGATTTAGGTATCGTGATCGGATCAATAGTTAAAAAATAGTGGATCAGTGCATCCCTAGTTTTAATGAAACTACGGTAACTTATAGTTTTTTTTTTTATAAATGATGTAGCGTCCATCCAACCAAGGCCTTATCAGAGACACAGAATGTCCTCAGAGACACTGTGTCTCCTACCCACTTCTTTTGTATGTGTTAATCTCGCAAGTCAGAATGAGTCTACATCCTGACCACCCCTGGTTCCATTCTGACTATGATAATTAAATCTCTGCTAATCAACTCTCTTTTCTGAAAGAGACACCTATGCCCCTTTTCCACTGTTACGGTGCGGTTCAGTTCAGCTCGTGTGTGGTTGTGTTTCCATTTACACTTCTGTACCCGTTCTGTAGGCGGGGTCCAGAATCCAACTCTTCTTACCACCTGGTGGCGGCAGTGCTCCCTTAAGCTATTTAATAACCACCACTAGAAGAAGAACACCCTAAAGGCTTTTCCACAGGATGTTGTGGAAGAGATGTCATGCTCTAATGGAGTACCTCATGAGCTGTAACTTTTAAACCTGATTAATAATCCTACCTTGTTGCCTTCTCTGCCTGCTTTAAACACATGTATTTTCCTTTTTAGTATATATTTTTACAATAAAGATGTATTTAAAAAAATATTCACTTTTATTATTTAGATATGCACAAGGTCCATGTTAAAATTGCAAAACATCACACTGTGATCTTTGAAACTGCTTTTACAATAAGCTATAGACTCTAAAACAATTTGGTTAATTGTTTTCCTTAAATGCTAAAGGTTTGTCTTTCATTCAATTCAAAAACATTAAAATATTACTTATTAATTAGTCAGTTTGTCTGCGAATGCCGTGGGGTCCTCCTAGAAGAGCTGAAGAGGTGGCTGTTGATGTCTGTGTCTCCCTGGTAAAGCTGCTGCCCCCACGACCTGGAAGCAGAAGATAATGGATGGATGGATGATGGAGGAGACCATCAAACAGCATGAGTGGTCAGTTCATTTGAACAACTGCCTGTTTGCTTCAGATCAGCTGTTAAAATCTCTGCAGGTTCAAATAAAAGGTGCACCAGGTCTTTCAGCTGAATCTCTCAGGGGCCACAGTTGGACGGTCGATAACTGAAAATTGTCCTTTCTGAATTTTTGACTGTTTTTGTCTGACTTCATCCTAGAATCAAAAAATTTGTAACATAATAACAGTTGAGCAGATTCTGGTCATCTTTTCTAAGGATTCATTAAAGGTCAAATGCAAATGGAATTTTTTCTCAACTTCCAGTATGGATTTAAACAGACACTATATACACTTAACATTGTAAAATATGTTTAGGAAATTTAATGTTCAAGGACACCACTTGAGAAAAAAAAGTTTAATAGGAAAAGTAACAAATGAAAAATGCACAAAAAAAAAATACTGTATCCAACTAATGATCAGTGTTGCCAGGTGAGAAATGTAGGATTATTGTACTAGAGGCATACAATTATCGCATTTTGAGGGAAATTATTGTACTCCCGTCATAACCAAAATAACAAGTCTATTAATGCACTATAGACATTCTAGTATTGAATAGTGTCTAACAAGCACTCACAGCTTTGTGGCATCAGTACGGATGGGAACTAATGAGCCAGAGATCTGTAATGAGCCCCGCCCCCCCTCTTCTTCTTGTTTTGTTTTATGGCGATTGGCAGACCAACTGTAATGTGCATTACCGCCACCTACTGAGCTGGAGTGAGGACAGGAGATAAAACAGAAAATAATAATTCTGTAAAATTAGTTTAATAACTCGACTAAATTCTCTCTATTAAGTTTGTATTTTTCAAGAAAATAATAATTAGATTTTTAACTTTACTGATATCACTACTAAAAACATCCCTCATTGTAAATTTAATATTCATTTATTTTTGGAAATGCATTCTTTCTGTTTCGTACCCTGGACATTCCATAAAGACATGTTGAACTGAATCCAAATGCAGGAATCCAAAGATGGCGGCTGAGCAGAGAGGATGTTCGTAGTCGGGCTCCTGCCAGTAATACCTCCAAAAGGAGTATTTGGAGAGCTTATACTCGCAGTTTTTGCGCTGGATGTGCAGAGAGGAGCGCTGAAAAAGCTGCGGAAATTGGACTGGAGCATGCGATCCAGAATTATGAATCTACAAGCCAACGTGTCCGTGAGTTTTTTGCCGAGAGTTAGCCTAGCGTAGCTACAAACCGGGCTAATCAAAGCTAACAGAGCTGGGTCACCGTAACAGGGTGCCGTAGCTGCGGGCTTCGTGAACAAATAAACCGGAAAAATACGCTGGTTGTTACGAAGAAACGCGGGCCGGCACGCTGGAGGTGCTTTGTTGCAGCGAAAGAACAAAACAAAGCTGGGAGCGGAGGCTACAGGCTACAAGCTAACGCTAGCCATGTGCTGCTGATAAAAGCTAATACGGCAAAACACCACGGAGTTGGGGATTGTTACTACGGGCTGAAAATCTGTAGTCTGTGAACTGGTGAGGCCAGAGGCGGTCCTCCCTATGGGCAATACGGTCTGTTGCCCTGGGCGCAGTCCAGCAGGGGGCGGCAAAGCAGAAGAAGAAGGAGAGACACTGCGCCTCGATTATTTTTTATTTATTTTTAATCTTTTACAACTTTTGTTTTTAACAACATAACACAGAACACCACTACTGCACTGCTCCTGTGCCGCCCCACCCTTCATTTATTCACATGTCCTCAGTTTAATCACCACAGCAGCTGCTGGGGGCACCGTGCACCTTTTCCACTTTCACTTTCGTTTCAGTTAGGTGCGCGAAGGTGACACTACGTGCGGTCAGTGAAAAGATCATGGAAGGGAGGAAAAGTAAGGGTGGTGCAGAGAAGAGAAGGAAAACAGACACAGCTGTTGAACTTTGCTGCAAACCACAGTTCAAGTTAATTATGAAGTCACTTAATTTTGTGGTGTGTGGCATTGTGACATAACATTCTGTTAAATAATTTAAATAATATATGAGTCTGGTGAAGACCTGCTCTATATGAAAAGTGCCCTGAGATGTCAGATGATTCAACTCTCTAATGAAATTGGCCTGAATTGATCAAAAGTCTTGGTAAAAAGGGGAGATTTGTGCAATTATGACAATTTTTTAATGTGATTTAGAGCCAGGAGTGATGAGGGGATTGTTCCTGTCAGTATGAAGGAACAGGTGAGCTGTTCCAACTGTGTGTGAACAAGCATTAGTAATATAAACACTTTCTAAACAACAGTAGTGACTCATTATATTTTTATCATTAAAAGTAAGATAATAAATGCATAAAGCAATGAAAGGGAATAGTATGACAGAAATATGAAATAAACCTGCATATTTTGCCATTGAAAATATATTAATTGGTTAAATCAAAATTAGTTTTCCGTATAAAATGTACTAAATCTTTACAGATTATTGTTCTGATGCAGGCTCAATAAATGTAGTCCTCTGGACAGATTCTTCTTTGTATCAAAAATACTCGGGGTCGGGGTTGCTCGCCCAGGGCGCCAAATAGGCTAGGACCGCCTCTGGGTGAGGCCAGAGAGGCAGTGGAGTGCTGCTGTGGGACAATAAATTACATCCAAGCCCCAGATGGACGAGAGCTGAGCTGAACCGGTTGCTGGTGGACAGGACCTGCGCTAAGCTGTTTGCTGTGGACGTGTGCAGTGCAGCAAGCTGGTTGCTGTTGGACGAGCAACGAGTGAGTTGTTGTTGGACGAGCAACGAGTGAGTTGTTGTTGGACGTGAGCAGAGCAACAAGCTGGTTGCTGTTGGACGGGAGCAGTGCAGCAAGCTGGTTGCTGCTAGACGGGAACAGTGCAGCAAGCTGGTTGCTGCTGGACGTGAGCAGAGCAACAGGCTGGTTGCTGTTGGACGGGAGCAGTGCAGCAAGCTGGTTGCTGTTGGACGGGAACAGTGCAGCAAGCTGGTTGCTGCTGGACAGGAGCAGAGCAACAGGCTGGTTGCTGTTGGACGGGAGCAGTGCAGCAAGCTGCTGCTGGACGGGAGCAGTGCAGCAAGCTGCTGCTGGACGGGAGCAGTGCAGCAAGCTGGTTGTACGTGAGCAGAGCAACGAGTGAGCTGCTGTTGGACGGAAGCAGGACAGCGAGCGAGTTGCTGAAGACGGAAGCAGAGCAACGATCGAGTTGCTGTTGGATGGGAAGCAAGCTGGTTACTGTTGGACATGAGCAGAGCAGCGAGCGAGTTGCTGTGGACGGGAGCAGAGCAGCGAACGAGTTGCTGCGGACGGGAGCAGATCGGCGAGCGAGTTACTGTGGAACAGTGAATTTCTGTATCCAGACCAGAAGAAGCAGGCGAGATGAGTCCTGGGAAAACAAAGAAAACGGAGCAGCAGAGACAGGAGTCGGCGAGTAAAAAATCAGTGGATAAAAATCTGGAGTTAATGGAGGAATTGAAAAATGCAGTAAACGTTCTCACTGAGGAACTTACAAGTCTGAGAGCTGAGCAAAAAAACTTTAATCAACTGGTAGAGGAGATGAAACAAATGAAAGCTCAGGAGGTCATCAGAGAAGAACGATTAGCTCAATTGGAACAAAAGTGTGAGGACATGGAACAATACATAAGAGGCGAGAACATGGTCATTTCTGGACTCGAGCTTAAACGCTGGTCATCGGCTGATGTAACTAAAGGCGTTAACACGAGTGAAGGAGGACGACCAGAACAACTGCAGTCTCTGGAGAATCAGGTAGTCACTTTCTTAAATGGCAAAGACATTGACATTAAACGTGATGACATTTCCACCTGTTACACACTGCCCAATAGAGCTAACAAACTTAAACCGTCAGTAGTCGTGAGATTCATTGGAAGGAATCAAAGAAACAGGGTAATGATGCAGTCAAAGAAACTCGCAAAAACTAGGGTCTTCATGAATGAACACCTAACTAAAAAAAACGCAAACATTGCACATGCAGCAAGGTTGTTGAAAAAGGATGAAAAAATAAAAAAAACTTGGACAAGAAACGGAAACATCTGGATCAAAGTACATGAAAATTCTCAAGCTAAAATAATAAAAGAACTGAAAGACTTAGACACATTTTGATGAGCTCAAAAATGACAAATCACCAATCACTATCACATGTTCATACACAAAAATTGACAAAAATGAACAAACAAACAAATACATTAAAACATGCACAAAAATTGACAAAAATGAACAAACAAACAAATACATTAAAACATGACAGCAACAAACGAAGACTCAGAATTTAAAATATATAATGTTGAAGATATGGTTGATGCAAACTTTTATCCTGCTATAAAAGACTGTGAATACTATAATGAAGAAAAGTTTAATGACATCAATATAACAAATGGAGATCTCTCTATTATTCACATCAATAGTAGAAGTATAAATGCAAATATATCCAAAATAACAGATTATTTAAAACAGTTAAACAGAACTTTTACATTAATAGCACTGTCAGAGACATGGCTTAATGATGAAAACAAAAATAATGTTCACATCGAAGGATATGAATTATATCATTTAAACAGAAACAATAAAAAAGGTGGTGGAGTAGCTCTATTTGTCAAAAATGAAATAAAGTGTAGAATAATTAAAGAAATGTCAATAATTGTTGACAATCTTATGGAAATAATAACAATAGAAATATTAAACGAAAATGCTAAAAACATATCCATAAGTTGTGTATATCGATCACCAGGATCAAATATAGAAATATTCACCGATAAAATCATACAACTACTGGAAAAGAGTTTAAATAAAAAAGTTTTCTTGTGTGGAGACTTTAATATTGACCTGGGAAATAAAACGGATTCAAATAACATCAGCACATTTCTAAATTCAATGTATAGTTTAAATCTTTATCCGTTAATATCAAAACCAACAAGAATTACAACTCATAGTGCTACGATAATTGACAACATTTTCACAAATATAACTAATGGGGATATGACAGGTGGTATCTTAACAACTGATTTAAGTGATCATTTACCAGTTTTCACTATCTACAGAAATGATCAAAACATTATAAAAGAAGTTACAATTAAGAAAAAAATAATTAACACATCAAAAAAAGCTATGGATCAATTAAAAGATGATTTACAGAAGCAAAACTGGAAGGACGTGTATATTGATGATGTTAACAGATCATATGATGAATTTATGAACATTTTAGAAGCTCTGTATGAAAAGAATTGTGTGCAAAGAAATCGTAGAAAAAGAAATATTGTTGACCAACCTTGGATGACTAAAGGGTTGAGAAATGCTTGTAAAAAAAAAATAACTTGTATTTATGTTTCTTAAAAACGAGAACACAACAAGCTGAAGAAAAATATAAAAAATATAAAAATAAATTGGTAATGATTATAAGAAGATGCAAGAAAGAATACTATAGTGATTTATTAAACAAGAGCAATGGTGACACTAAAACAACATGGCGAGTAATAAATGAGGTTCTAAAAAGTCATAAAGCAAAAACGAACATTGCAAAATATTTTGTGAAAGATGACAAAGAAATACATGATGAGAATGATATCGTAAATGAATTTAATCAATATTTTGTAAATATTGGATCAAGCCTTGCAGCTAAAATACCAAAAGTAGATAATAAGGTGTGTCATTCAATTAAAAGTTGCACCAACAGTATTTTTCTTAGTGGAACTAACAAAGAGGAAATTATGAAAATGGTAAAAAATCTCTCAGACAAGAGATCAAAAGACTGGGTGGACATGGATATGATGTTCGTAAAAGAAATAATAAGTTATGTTATTGAACCGTTTACATATATATGCAATTTATCTTTTTCAACAGGAATATTTCCAGATAACATGAAAGTAGCAAAGGTAATTCCTCTTTTTAAAAATGGTGATAAATGTGTATTCAATAATTATAGGCCAATATCCTTATTACCACAGTTCTCAAAAATTCTAGAAAAACTATTTGTGACCAGATTGGATCAATTTATTGATAAACAAAATATTTTAAGTAGCAGTCAGTATGGGTTTAGAGAAAAAAACTCTACGTCAATGGCTCTCATGGATTTAATGGAACAAATAACTAATGCTGTCGATCATAAACAGTTCTGTGTTAGTGTTTTTGTTGATCTAAAAAAAGCATTTGATACCATTGACCACACCATTCTCCTTGAAAAACTAAATAGATATGGTGTTAGAGGACCAGCATTACAGTGGGTATCTAGCTATTTGAAGGACAGGAAACAGTTTGTGCAAATAAATGATGTTAGATCTGACCTCCGTGATATCACTTGTGGAGTTCCTCAGGGTTCTGTGCTTGGACCAAAGTTATTTATTTTATATGTGAATGACTTGGTAAATGTGTCAGGACTACTTAAATGTGTTCTTTTTGCCGATGACACCACATTTTTCTGTTCGGGTAATGACATAAAACAGATTTTGGATATGATGAAAACAGAATTTATAAAAATACAAACTTGGTTTAAATTAAACAAATTATCTTTGAATTTAGATAAAACTAATTACATGATATTCAGTAACAAAAAGAGAATTGTTGATGACGATCCATTTGAAATTGAAGATGTTGTGATCTGTAAAGTGAGTGAAGTGAAGTTTCTGGGTGTTATCATTGATGACAAACTGACGTGGAAACATCATGTAAATTCCATTAAAAAAATAGCTAGATCAATTGCAGTATTGTATAAAGTCAGGGATTTTTTAATTGATAAAGCTTTACATATGTTGTATAACACAATCATTGCTCCACATTTAATCTATTGTATTGAGGTTTGGGGAAAAGCGTGCAAAACTATTACAAAGCCTGTTTTTATTTTACAAAAGAGAGCTGTAAGAGTAATCACCAGAAAACATTTCAGTCACCCATCAAACACTTTGTTTCTTCAGCTAAACTTATTGAAATTCCAGGAATTGGTAGAATATAGTATTTTATCAGTTATGTATAGGGCTCATAATAACACATTACCTTTAAATATCCAAAGAAATTTTATAAAAAGACAAAGTTATTACAATCTCAAAGGGACAGAGATATTCATCAAACCACAATTTAGAACCAGCTTAAAGGGACGGTCTACCTCAATTCAGGGAGTTCGATTGTGGAATGCTCTGGAGAGTGATGTTAAAAATGAAAAATCAATGTATACATTTAAGAAAAAGGTAAAAAAAGACTTGCTCAAAAACTATATATGATGTAACCTTGCATATTTGTGTATTACACCTATGTTGTACTTATGGTGTAGCTTAGTGCGTTTGTGTATTACAGTTAGAAAAATTAAGTAGAATTATTCATTTTTGTGATGTATTTTGTGTATTACATTTAGGAAAATTAAGTAGAATTATTCATTTTGTGAACATCTTGATGTTGTGCCATCTTTTAATTTGTGTATTACAGTTAGAAAAATTAAGTAGAATTATTCATTTTATGATCTAGTTTGTGTATTACAGTTAGGAAAATTAAGTAGAAAAAAATAATAAAAAAATAGGAAAATTAAGTAGAAAAAAAAAAATAAGTGTGATGTATTTTGTGTATTAGTTAGAAAAATTGTGTATTAGTTAGAAAAATTAAGTAGAATTATTCATTTTGTGATGTAGTTTGTGTATCACAGTTAGAAAAAGTAAGTAGAATTATGGGTGATGTAGTTTGTGTATTACAGTTAGAAAAATTAAGTAGAATTATTCATTTTGTGATCTAGTTTATGTATTAGTTAGAAAAATTAAGTAGAATTATTCATTTTGTGATGTAGTTTGTGTATTACAGTTAGGAAAATTAAGTAGAATTATTCATTTTGTGATGTAGTTTGTGTATTACAGTTAGAAAAATAAGTAGAATTATTCATTCTGTGAAGTTGCTTGAAGGTTATCATTGGTTGAACAAACTGTGAAATAAGGGGCAGTAATAATAAGATTTCATCTTCTTTCTGCTCCCTTCATTTTATCCTACTTGTATTCTTGTATCTGATGAAACTGTCTTGTATTGTCCTTTTAAAATGAATGAATAAACATCAATCAATCAATCAATCAATCAATCAATTACTCTGACCCAATAATTATAACCCAGCTCACTTATTTCAAATATTCTCTGTTCCCTTTAAACACTTATATTTGATAGTACAAACATGTTGTTTGCTTTTCTCTTGATACAGAAAAGACAGTCTTCTAGCCTTGACAATGTTTGGATTAGATGTTCTTGTTTGATCAGAACCATGACTTGTTTGTTTTATCTGTAAGACGTCAGAGCTTGTCAAACTCCACCTGCTTCTTGTTTAAATAGCTTGTCATGTCCAGTACAATTCGGAATTGTGCAGGACAATGTATTTGAGACCAAACTAAGTTTCAAAGGACATTAAAAGCCTTCCCCTTTGCAAAGTTGTTTGTCTGATTTAACACTGTTCTCTTGTTTATCTTGTGTGGTTTTTATTAAGGTAACAGGGGTTTAAAATCCCCATCAGTGACCTTGAACCGTGTCAAACAGACAAACATCAGTGAATAAAAGCTGTGCACGTGTTCTCTTTCCCTGCACGTGTTTAAAAGCAGCTTCATTACAGCGACTCCTCTGGGTGCTCTATCAGCAAACTGCAGAGGATCCAGGTCCTTCTCTGTTTTCTTGAAGACTCAGCACTTTTTCAAGTTTTCATCAGAATGGACGTCAATGCAGTGTCTCTAAAATCATTTAGTGCTCATGGAAGAGAACGTCTTCACAGTCTCCATGTTTCAACTTTCAAATGAGGATTGTCTTCAGGTTTGTCTCTCACTTCCTGCATCTCTTTGTAAAATCATAAACATGGAGTTCTGCTTGTCAGATAGAAGCCTCACCTGCAATTACTGCAACCATCAGCAGGTGTGAGCAGCCAAGCCCCTCCCCCTGAGAGGAGAGGGGGCTGGAGAGGACTTGGTGCAGCTCGGCTGCTTCCAGCTTTAATAAACTTTATATTCTAACTCCACCTGTGCTGTGTGAGTCTCATTGTGTTGCTTTCATTTCAACCAACGCCTCATACGACCTGTTCAAACAACATGTTGATTTTTCACACTAATCTTTCAGCCATCAGGCTGCAGGTTAGATATTTACTGTTTGTTCCAAAGCACCAACATCTGGATGGACTGACTGAACTTCTACACACCTCAGAGTGATCAGACTACAGCTCCGACTGGAAAGAAAAGAGGAGAGAAGAAGACAAAGTGAGGCTTTGTGAGGAGGCTGAGGAGCTTTCAGTCCCACATCAGGAGCTTCTGACCTGCTCCACGTTCAACAGGCAAGAAAGCAGCTGAGTTCAGCAGCTGGAGAAGACTTCCAGATGTTCCTGCTGCATTTCCAGGATGTCTTCATGCTGCTTGAAGCTGCTCTGGAGAGTCTGTCTGGACCTTGGTGGGCCCGTTCTGTTGGAGAAGCTGTAGGAGGAGCAGCTGAGTGAAGGAGGCCTGAGAGCCTCAGAGAGTGTCTGCTTCATCACATCAACACGTCTGAACATCTGGAGTGGTGCTTCCTAAACATCTGCAGGTCCTGATGAGTCTGGAAGGTGTGGAGCAGCTGGTCTGGGCTCATGGACTTCTGGGAGGTTTCCTTCCACCACACATTTACTGAGGTTCAGCCTGGAACTGACCGGACGTTCATGAATTATCCTGAACCTCCCTATGGCCAGCCCTCCCCTCATTATATGGTAAAAAGCTTGCCATAAGCACAGAGTAGATTATACAGTAGTCCCTGGATTATCGTGGGGGTTACGTCCCCCCCACCATGACAGGTGAAGAACCGTGAAGTATGAACGTTGTATTTATTTTAGTATTTCTATATTTTAAGGCTTTAGAAACTCTTCCCACACTCTTACAATGTTCTAATCTCTTAAACCAACGTCATTTTAACAACATACGTATATGTACTGTACAGTACTGAAACATTTTAACAACATACGTATATGTACTGTACAGTACTGAAACATTTTAACAACATACGTATATGTACTGTACAGTACTGAAACATTTTAACAACATACGTATATGTACTGTACAGTACTGAAACATTTTAACAACATACGTATATGTACTGTACAGTACTGAAACATTTTAACAACATACGTATATGTACTGTACAGTACTGAAACATTTTAACAACATACGTATATGTACTGTACAGTACTGAAACATTTTAACAACATACGTATATGTACTGTACAGTACTGAAACATTTTAACAACATACGTATATGTACTGTACAGTACTGAAACATTTTAACAACATACGTATATGTACTGTACAGTACTGAAACATTTTAACAACATACGTATATGTACTGTACAGTACTGAAACATTTTAACAACATACGTATATGTACTGTACAGTACTGAAACATTTTAACAACATACGTATATGTACTGTACAGTACTGAAACATTTTAACAACATACGTACATGTACTGTACAGTACTGAAACATTTTAACAACATACGTATATGTACCTTCAAGTGGACGCATTAGAGCAGACAGGAGAAAGAAAACATGTCTCCTGTTTCTGCAGATGTTCAGCAGACAAACATCTGGCTGCACACTCCCAAACCTTGGTTCTGGTGAGTTCTGTTCACAGAACCTGCTCCGTATCTCAGCTCCAAACATTCCACTAACACCCCTCACAACACCAAGAAGAGGTCAGAGGTCAGGGAAGAAGACATCCAGGAAGATGTTCCTTTGAACTCATCAACATCTGGCTCACAAGAAGCCCACATGGTTCATCAACATCTGGCTCACAAGAAGCCCACATGGTTCATCAACATCTGGCTCACAAGAAGCCCACATGGTTCATCAACATCTGGCTCACAAGAAGCCCACATGGTTCATCAACATCTGGCTCACAAGAAGCCCACATGGTTCATCAACATCTGGCTCACAAGAAGCCCACATGGTTCATCAACATCTGGCTCACAAGAAGCCCACATGGTTCCAGCAGACGTCTGGGAGAAGTTGGACTGTGAGCAGTTCAAGTGGAACAAGAGTTGGAGCTGAAGTCCAGCTCAGCTGTTTTCTATCAGAACCCTTCCTTCCTTCCTTCCTTCCTTCCTTCCTTCCTTCCTTCCTTCCTTCCTTCTGTGTCTGATTGTTTATCAGACCATGCCTTTGATCTCTTCTTTTAATATATTTTCACTGGATCTGGATGGATTCCACTCCTTTTATCACTTTGATCCATTTGATTTTCATCAAAAATATATAGAATATTATAAGGAAAATATATTGTGTCTAACTAATGATCAAATCTAACCTGAAGTCAGTCAATAATTAATGACTTCCAATGATTTCAAGACTTTTTAGAATAGAATAGAATAGAATAGAATAGAATATATCTTTATTGGCATCGTCATTGCACCGGGGCACAAAAACATCGCAATTGACGTACACCCGTCCTTAAGATAAGGGCGAGTGCGCGTATCCGCGGCAGTAATTAAACCGCGCCGCCACAATCTTAGATATGGAAAAAAGGAAGGCAACATGAGGGTAATCAGTGGTATAACAAAAAAGATATATCACATTTTGTCTTACAGGACACCAAATGATACAGCAAAAAACTCTACCAGCAAGCAACAATTAAGACAAATCACATTTGCATATGAGGGCGAAGCCGTGAGAT
>JBBPBX010015413.1:0-32500 GCA_038048925.1 Garcialebias charrua | reverse complement strand
ATTCGTTACTTTTCCTATTAAACTTTTTTTTCTCAAGTGGTGTCCTTGAACATTAAATTTCCTAAACATATTTTACAATGTTAAGTGTGTATAGTGTTTGTTTAAATCCATACTGGAAGTTAAGAAAAATTTCCATTTGCATTTGATCTTTAATGAATCCTAAGAAAAGATTACCAGAATCTGCTCAACTGTTGTTACGTTACAATTTTTTTGATTCTAGGATGAAGTCAGATAAAAACAGTCAAACATTCAGAAAGGACAGTTTTCAGTTATCGACCGACCAACTGTGGCCCCTGAGAGATTCAGCTGAAAGACCTGGTGCACCTTTTATTTGAACCTGCAAAGATTTGAACAGCTGATCTGAAGCAAACAGGCAGGTGTTCAACTGAACTGACCACTCATGCTGTTTGATGGTCTCTTTGAAAGAAGAGTTGGATTCTGGACCCCGCCTACATAACGGGCAACACGAGCAATGGCGTCATCCACAGCGCTACATGGTGGGATGTCGGTCAGCGACATCTGCCAGGCCGCAGCATGGAGCTCGCCCTGTTCTTTCACTCGTTTTAATTTACGGGATGTTTCTGCTTTTTCCTTGACTCACTCAGTTCTGGGAGTCTTGGATAAGTGAGAGGAGGTCACCTCCTAATGTCTTAACTACGCATCTGTACATGGTTCATGTAACGGTCCGACTCACACCCCTTTGAAGGGTTGCAGCAAGAGAGTATTCCTCTCTTCGGCAATTTAAAATATATATATATATTAGGCATGTAACGAGATCTCGTTGTACGAGATCTCGCGATATTAAACTCCCGCGATATCTCTCGTTTGAGAGGTAACGTTGTCTCGCGAGATGCTAATGCTAGCGCTAGCAGAGCCCCTAGCAAGTCAGCGTCACGGACAGCATGGCTTCGCCGGATGAAGTTGCTATAGAAGACGCCCCAACTACTGATGGAACTACCGCAGACGAGACGCCTCTACATTGATGGAGGGTCCCGACGCTGCCCCGAATGTAAAGACACGCGTGTAAACACCGGTGTGACCGGTGTTGCCAGATAGAGTACCACCCGCCCAAAGCACTCTCTATCCGCAAAAGTCAGAAGGAAAATCGCGGTGAACCACCCAATCTGGCAACACACGATTCAGTGCAGTGATGCGGAAATATAACGCGCGCATGAAGTAAATGGCTGTACGTCGTGTGTTTACAAACTACGGTAAATATGTCGGGCAAAAAAAGAAAGTGGTTGGACATGGATTCACTTGTGTCACGGAACGGGATGGGAGTCAGCGTCCTATCTGCATGATATGCAACACGAAGTTGAGCAACTAGTCTGGCGCCGGCAAAACTGAAGGAACACTTCATGAAGATGCACAGACGGAGAATACAGTACAAGAACACAACGCCTGCTGAATTCAAGGTGAACGAGCCAGATATGATGTTGTTTCTATGCTAATTTTAGCTTTTTAAGCTAATTCCACATTTAATGCTCTTATTAAAAAAAATGTCATCCTAATTCAGCAAAAATGTGCTCTCTCAACTTCATTCTGGTGATGCTTCTTTCTGCTATTTTAGCTACTTTTCAGCTGAATCTTTTTTCTAATTTTAGATTTTCTTCAGATAATTTCCACATTTTTGTGCTCATTTCTGCTTCTTTCAGCCTAATTGGGCAAATATATTCTTTTTGCTTTCTTTTGCTAATTTAAAAGCTTATTCTACCTTTTCAGCAACATGTTTTAGTACTCTTTTTCTGGTTTAAGGTCAATTAAAAATTTTGTGGTAATTTCTGACACTTTCAACCTAATAATTACCTTTTTTTGTTCATTTCAAGGTGCAACGAGCCAGATATGATGAAAGGGCCACTCTGCCTGCTCTTGGATTTGTACCTGTTAGCAAACCGATCCTCGCAGCATCGTACGAAGTTGCTTATTTGATCGCAAAGCAGGGTAAGCCACACTCCATCGGTGAATCTCTCATAAAACCAGCTGCATTAAAGATGGCAAATCTGCTACTCGGAACAGCAGCTGAAGATAAATTATCCCAAATTCCTCTTTGATGATTAAAAATTGTACAAAAATATTTTTGGGGGATGAAACTCTTATTGGGCCAGAATAAAGTTGTTGTGAGTTCATGCACTGTGTTGCTTTTGTTCTTTGAGCAAGGTGATGTTGTAGAATTTGGAAAAAAAAAAATCATATTTTATATATTAAAAAAGAGGGGTTCGGTGAGTGGCCATATGAAACTTGAGGGTTCGGTAGCTCAAAAAAGGTTAAGAACCACTGTTCTAAGGTCTAAGGAGATTCAATCAGTAAAATGAAGACATCAGTTGGGTTTGTAATACATGTTAAAACAGAATAAAAGCCTTTTTGCGGCATAAAACCGATCTTTGAAGTTTTCTTGAACTAATGTTAAAATCTCGTCTCGTTCTCGCAAGATCTGTGATTTTCTCGTCTCGTCTCGTCTCGTGAGTTTTGTGTATCGTTACACCCCTAATATATATATATTCAACAATGAAACAATCTCTTTCAAGGTTGTAGCTCGCTGCTTGGCAGCAGAGCACGTCTGGAGGTTGCTTAAAGGCCGAGGGCCTTCCTCCAGCCCACCACCTGCCCTCCCTCATGCGGAGGGAAGGATGTGTTTATTGGGATTAGGTAAGTGGATGCTCCACATTGGGGGGATCCAGCGTGGCATGGACTATTTCCTGCTACGCCCTTTATTCCAATAATGTGGAGCTAAAGGGCTACGCTATACGAAGTTAGAACGTTGGTTACGTATCGTAACCCCAGATTCTACGAGTATAGCGGAGCCCTTTAGCTATTGGGCCACTCTGTATCCCAAATGGCTGAATGAATTAGCTATTTTTGGAGACAGTTTCACCTCGGTCGAGGGGTTTTATCGATCCGAGGGTGGGCCCATCCGGTAGGTGGGCGTGGACTAAAAGGTTTTCAGGTAGGCGCTGACGCGCGGGGGAGGATTGTTACATTTTTTATTTTTTTTTATTTTTTTACAAAGTATCAAAAAACTAGCAAAACATTATAAGGTAGACGTATAAAATCAAAGACAGGAACAAATCTGCATTGGAATCCTGGCAAAAACCAATGCAGATTTGTTCCTGTCTTTGATTTTATACGTCTACCTTATAATGTTTTGCTAGTTTTTTGATACTTTGTAAAAAAAAATTAAAAAAAAAATAAAAAAAATTCTCTCTCTTTTGTTTTCTATTGTTTATTGTTTGTTTGTTTGTTTGTTTATTGTTTAAGGAAATTCTACCATTGCTGTTCATTGTTCTTTAGTTTTAGCAGGTCGCTTTCGTAAATGAGCCCATGAAGTTCAAAAGATTTACCTGACAAAATAAAGGTTGAATGAATGATGGTCTCTTTGAAAGAAGAGTTGGATTCTGGACCCCGCCTACATAACGGGTACAGAAGTGTAAATGTAAACACAACCACACACGAGCTGACCCGAGTTGAACTGAACCACACCGTAACAGTGGAAAAGGGGCATAGGTGTCTCTTTCAGTAAAGAGAGTTGATTAGCAGAGAGATTTAATTATCATAGTCAGAATGGAAGCAGGGGTGGTCAGGATGTAGACTCATCCTGACTTGGGAGATTAACACACACAAAAGAAGTGGGTAGGAGACACAGTGTCTCTGAGGACGTTCTGTGTCTTTTGCCCCTTTTCCACTCGCTCGGCGCAGAGCGGATCAGTCTGGTCCGGTCTGGTTCAATTCGGATCGGCTCGCATGTAGCTCTGTCTCCATTCACTTCTGTAGCCCTTCAGTGGGCGTGGTGTAGGATCATACTCTCTCACACGTGGTGGAGGTAGTGTTCCCTTAACTATTTTCTTTTGCCATGATATCTATTATGTTCGAGCTCCAACAATACGATCAGCTACGCTTCGGTTTGGTGCGGGCGAGGACAAGCTCAGATGGAGGATCTGTTGTTGTTCTGAAAAGAACCACAATGCACCTTACCCCAATAAAAGACAAACGTAAGATAAGTTGTCTGAATCGAGTGTTTGGAAAAAAACATTTGTTTGAGAAGGGGCAGATATTCACATCGAAGGGTATGAATTATTTCACATGAACAGAAATAATAAAAGAGGTGGTGGTGTCGCTCTATATGTAATGAATGAAATAAAATGTAAATTAAATAATGAAATGTCAATAATAGTTGATAATATTATGGAAATGATAACAATAGAAATAATAAACAAAAATGATAAAAACATAATAATAAGTTGTGTATATAGATCACCAGGATCAAATATAGAAATATTCACTGATAAAATCTTGGAGCTATTGGAGAAGAGTTTTAATAAAAAAGTTTTTTTGTGTGGAGACTTTAACATTGATATGGGAAATAAAACAGATTCAAATAACATCAGTACATTTATAAATTCAATGTACAGTTTAAATATGTATCCGTTGATATCCAAGCCAACAAGAATTACAACTCATAGTGCCACAATAATTGATAATATTTTCACAAATATAACAAACGGAGAGGTGATAGGTGGTATTTTAACGACCAACTTAAGTGATCATTTACAGTTTTCACAATCTATAAAAATGATCAAAATATCACAAAAGCAGTTAAAACAAAGAAAAAGATCATAAACACATCAAAAAAAGTTTTGGAAAAATTAAAAGAGGATCTAGATAAACAAGACTGGAATGAAGTGTATGTTGATGATGTGAACAGATCATATGATGAGTTTATGAATATCTTGGAAACTCTGTATGAAAAAAATTGTGTACAAACAAATTATACAAAGAGAAATATCGTTGACCAACCATGGATGACAAAAGGGTTGAGAAATGCTTGTAAAAAAAAGAATTATTTGTATTCATGTTTCTTGAAATTGCGAAGTCAGAACGCTGAAGAAAAATATAAAAAGTATAAAAATAAATTAGTAGGGATTATAAGGAAACATAAGAAAGAATATTATAGTAAATTATTAGATAAAAGTAATGGTGATATGAAAGCAACATGGCGAGTAATGAATAGTGTTATGAAGAATCATAAAGCAAAAACTAGTATTTCAAAATATTTTGTAACAGAAAAAGATGAAGTTTATGATGAAAATGAAATTGTCAATGGATTTAATCAATATTTTGTGAATGTTGGATCAAGCCTTGCAACTAAAATACCAAAAGTAAATAATAATGGCCCTCATTCATGAACCGTTCGTACGCACAGATTTGTGCTTAAACTGTGCTTACGAGTGATTTAGGATCATTTATGGCATCCAACAATATTTTCGTCTCCTAAGATTTTTTTCAGATACGAACAAAATCTACGTGTGGTCCAGACCTGTCGTATATTTTACGAACAGTAGTCTGCTGTCATCCAGACGCCTTTTCTCCACTAATAACCTCATATTTCGTTATTTAGAGAATATTTTGAGTATAAAAACAATTAAATGCAACGACACATATTGGTTAAATTAAAATGAAGCGGCTTCAAACCCCCCCCCCCGCACCCCCGCCCCTCGTCCACCACCGCGCCACCTGCGCGTGGGCGCCCGTGCCCCGGGGTTCATAAAAATCACGCACCACCACGCCATGCGCCACCTTCGGCGCGACCACCTCCAAGCCGTGCCACTCTCGGCGCGACCACCTCCTCCTGCTGTCATCATGGCACGGGTCCTGCGCATCTCCCGCGACCACCTCCTCCTGTTGTCATCACGGCACGGGTCCTGCGCATCTCCCGCGACCACCTCCTCCTGTTGTCATCACGGCACGGGTCCTGCGCATCTCCCGCGACCACCTCCTCCTGTTGTCATCACGGCACGGGTCCTGCGCATCTCCCGCGACCACCTCCTCCTGTTGTCATCACGGCACGGGTCCTGCGCATCTCCCGCGACCACCTCCTCCTGTTGTCATCACGGCACGGGTCCTGCGCATCTCCCGCGACCACCTCCTCCTGTTGTCATCACGGCACGGGTCCTGCGCATCTCCCGCGACCACCTCCTCCTGTTGTCATCACGGCACGGGTCCTGCGCATCTCCCGCGACCACCTCCTCCTGTTGTCATCACGGCACGGGTCCTGCGCATCTCCCGCGACCACCTCCTCCTGTTGTCATCACGGCACGGGTCCTGCGCATCTCCCGCGACCACCTCCTCCTGCTGTCATCACGGCACGAAAAGGATTGACCACCTCCTGTCCGTGCTGCGGCGAGACGTTTCTTTGAAGCCATTTTCAGATCAAACCATTTATTCTTGATTTCTGATACTGTACGACCCACGGGAGAACATGCACTATATTAATATGAAGTGAACTGTAGTTTCGAGACACTTTAAAATGCTTCTGTTCAAAAACACATCCGACACTTGCGGGGGGGGGGTAGCAGTGCGCGACTGAGAGCAGAACTCAGAGCGTAAAGTTCTTCTTTTTACTTCTTGAGTTTGAATGAATGGACACTTCCTGCTGGCGGTGGCAGGAAACTTGATCCTTATATGGTGTTTTGAGGGGTGGGGACTATGTAAATGACATTTCCGCGTGAACGCGCAGCTGTTTAGAACAGGTGGAATTCATCATATTTACGCAAGCCATTTACACACGTTTCCTCATGATAGAAGACTTTGTTGAATCTGACGTGGCATGTTCTTACGAACGCTTCGTAAGAACAAAAGTAGGAGAAACGTAAGATAAGAATACGAACAGTTTCATGAATGAGGGCCAATGTGAGCCATTCAATTACAGGCTGTGCAAACAGTATTTTTCTAAATGGAACTAACAAAGAGGAAATAATGAAGGTAGTAAAAATTCTTACAGACAAGAGATCAAAGGACTGGGTGGACATGGATATGATGTTTGTAAAGGATATAATGAGCCATGTTATTGAGCCGTTTACATATATATGTAACTTATCATTTTCAACAGGAATATTTCCAGATAATATGAAAGTAGCTAAGGTAGTTCCTCTTTTTAAAAATGGTGATAAATGTGTGTTCAACAATTATAGACCTATATCCTTGTTACCACAGTTTTCTAAAATTCTTGAAAAACTATTTGTGAACAGACTAGATCAATTTATAGACAAACAAAATATTCTAAGCAACAGTCAATATGGGTTCAGAGCTAAAAACTCTACATCAATGGCTCTCATGGAATTAATGGAACAAATAACAACTGCTGTCGATCAAAAACAATATTGTGTCAGTATTTTTGTTGATTTAAAAAAAGCATTCGATACTATTGATCACACCATTCTCCTTGAAAAACTGAACAAATATGGTATTAGAGGACCAGCATTACAGTGGGTATCTAGCTATTTGAAAGATAGGAAACAATTTGTACAAATAAATGATGTAAGATCTGACCTCTGTAATATCACATGTGGAGTTCCCCAGGGCTCTGTGCTTGGACCAAAGCTATTTATTTTATATGTGAATGACTTGGTAAATGTGTCAGGACTCCTTAAATGTATACTTTTTGCTGATGATACCACATTTTTCTGTTTAGGTGAAGATATAGAACAAATGTTGGAATTGATAAAGACAGAATTTACCAAAATACAAACTTGGTTTAAAATCAATAAATTATCATTAAATCTAGAAAAAACTAATTACATGATATTCAGTAATAAAAAGAAAACTGTTGACGTTCCACTCAAAATTGAGGGTGTTGAGATTTGTAGAGTGAGTGAGGTGAAGTTTTTGGGTGTTATTATTGATGACAAACTGACATGGAAACAACACATAAATTCTGTAAGAATAAAAATAGCTAAATCGATTGCAGTACTATACAAGGTCAGAGACCTATTGAATGATAAAGCTCTGTATTTGTTGTATAACACAATCATTGTTCCACACTTAATCTATTGTATTGATGTTTGGGGGAAAGCGTGTAAAACAATCACAAAGCCTATTTTTGTATTACAGAAAAGAGCTGTAAGAATTATCACTAGAAAACATTACTGTCATCCATCCAGTACATTATTTTATCAACTGAAATTATTGAAGTTCCATGATTTGGTTGATTATAATATTTTATCAATTATGTATAGGGCTCAAAATAACGATTTACCTTTAAATATCCAAATGAATTTTGTTAAAAGACAAAGTTGTTATAATCTTAAGGGGACAGAGATGTTTGTAAAACCACAATTCAGAACTAGTTTGAAGGGACGTTCTACCTCAATCCAGGGAATTAGATTATGGAATGGCTTGGAGAATGTAGTTAAAAATGCCAAGTCACTGTTTACATTTAAGAAAATGATCAAAAGGAATTTGTTGAAAAAATATATATGAATTAGCATAATGTGTATTGTATCAATTATTAGTTATGTATTAGTATTAGTATTAGAAAATTAGAAAGAGTTAGTCATTTTGTACTGCTGGTGAAAGATTATTATTGTTTAATCTGATTGTTTGAAAAAAGGGGCAGATATAATAAGATTTATTCTTCTTTCTGCTACCTTTCATTTTTTTACATTGTGTACGTATCATTAATGGGATTGTCTTGTATTGTATTTCTTTTGTAAAAAAAATGAACAAATTTAATAAACATAAACATAAACATATAATAAGATTATATTCTTCTTCTGCTTCCTTTCATGTCATGTATTGTTTTATTTCTTGTTGTTTTGTAAATAGTTTTCTTGTGTTTTTTTAAAATCTGGAATGAATAAAAAATCTTTTAAAAAAAAGTCATACCAAGTGGGAATCGAACCCACTTGGTCTAGATAACGTTTGGAGCGGCAACAAACCCAACGCGTTTCCAGTGAGTTACCGAGACGTGTACATCTTTTAAGGTCCACATTTCTTTT
The DNA here is from genome assembly GCA_038048925.1 of Garcialebias charrua. NCBI lineage: Eukaryota > Metazoa > Chordata > Actinopteri > Cyprinodontiformes > Rivulidae > Garcialebias > Garcialebias charrua. The sequence goes on along the minus strand of JBBPBX010015413.1, from coordinate 23,729 downwards.
AAACATCCCGCCCCTCATAAAATTCTGGCTACGCCCCTGTGTTCATGATGTGAAGGACGGCGCGCTTCAGCCAGCCTGAACCCTGCTCTGAAATCAGTCCAGAATCGCTGTGCGGCGCGGCTCATATGTGAGGTGGAAAATGCGTCCAGCTCGCTTCTGGCACGCAAATATTGCGCAATAACCGACCCGAACCGGCAAGTGGAAAAGGGGCATTTGAGGGACACTTTTGTCTCTGATAAGTAGGGTTGGGCATCGAGAATCAAGAATCGTTCGGAACCGGGACTAACTGTCCGGTTTTCCCGGAATCGTTCAAAATATAAATTTTCGATTCATATGTTCAATGCTTGTCCGCCGACCGGAAGTAGCTGTCAACGCCGAAGAAGAATTTGCCGCCGAAAACCAACGAAGAAGAATCCACCGGAAGTGAGCAGCCACGGTCAAAGCGTGGCTTAACTTTAATAAAACGACCCCTCAGGTCAGTGCAGCACTTGCAATAATTTTCTATCATGCAAAGGAGGGTGGAGAAGTAAAATAGTGGCCCGTCTTTGACGCGCTTTGCTGGATTATTTTTGCTTCGTCCGTGTCTGACCGGAAGTGGTCCGTTCTTCAAAACGCCCCACCGGACTTTTTGCTGCCTCATCTCCGTAAGTTAAATAAAACTATAAACTATGTCTCATACCAACATTAAGGCAGCTAACAAGTTATACTCCACTTAAAGCGGTAAGTCAGCTCAAATACAAACACGATGCTAACGTTAGCTCGTATTTTTTTCTTAGGCAAATGACCTGAAATGGCTAATGTTAGCCAGGTGTTCACCACAGCGTGCAAGAGAAATACATCGGTGAAACTGAATGAAGAGAGACACAGAACGATTACAGCACATGTTGTGAAAAGGTTGCATCCCTTTTCAGATGTGGAATCACCAATATTTAGGTTAGTTAGACAATAGCAACAGAGCTAATAATTGTCCAACTAACGTTACAGTAACAGAGATATGTTTGTTTATATGTTTGCAGGGACATGGTGAAAACCATCAACCCAATTACACGCCACCTACAATGGACCACTTGTCAAATAAGTTAATCCCACCTTGTTATAAGGTGAAGAAGAGCTGCTTTGCACTTTAAACAGAAGATGGATGATGTGTCTGGGAGCAGATACAGAGAAAACTGATGGAGCAGGTGAAGTGTCCTTCGTGCACAACTGTCATTTCTGCTATTAAAATATGAAATCTAAATCCTAGTAATATTCTTTGTGGTCAACAGAGGAAGACTGTGGAGATGATGGGGTCATGCAGTCTGAAGAAAGGCCTGAGAGTGAAGATGAGAATAATTTTGTTTGATATTCTGGAGCAGGTTAGCCCATCAGTAACATGACTGCAGCATCAGACACTCGACATGTGTTTCCATGAGGTTTTCAAACATAAAGCTCTCTTGTGAAAGTGTAAATCTGTGAAAAGAAAATTCATAACATATTGAAGTTCATAAGTTTGATATTTATATACTGGTTGAAAATAGCCCTGTGAGAATTCTTAGTAAACTTAACAAAAAGGAAAAAGTTCATAGCATTAAAATTCAAATAGAAGTTCAAATTATTTCATCCTGAAAGAACGCTGGCTAACTACTGTAGCTCATTTATAACATGATGGAGATAAACTCAAAGCAGTCTCCTCAGATAAATAGTGTTAACTTATTATTTTTATATGAAAGTTTCTGTTAACTTATTCTTTTTATATTTGATTGTTTCTGTTCAGTGCCCTGAGATGACTTCTGTTGTGACTTGGCGTTATACAGTATAAATAAACTGAATTGAATTGACATGTCTTTTTAACCCCGCCTACAAAAAGAATCGGAATCGAGAATAGAAAATAATCTGAATCGAAACGAAGAACCGGAATCGGAACCGGAATCGTTCAAATTCAAACGATGCCCAACCCTACTGATAAGGCCTTGGTTGGATGGACGCTACATAATTTATTTAAAAAAAAAAACTATAAGGTTAGTTTCATTAAAACTAGGGATGCACCGATCCACTTTTTTTTCCAAACTTTTGATCCAATCACGATACCTAAATCTGGATGTCGACCAATACCAATACTATTCCGATAAAATCATCATTATTGATTTTATATGAGGCTGTAATAATCTCTTCTCTACAGGAAAGTAAATTTTGTACAAACAAGCATGCATGTTCAAAAACGCAACTTGAGGTAAGTTTTAATGTTGGATAAGTTTCAAAGTTAAATCCTGCTAACACAAAGCATGTTTTTATTTCTAGCTTTAAAGTCAGTCAGTCAGTCATAAAGTTTTACTGTCATACACACTACATGTCGTATATGGGGTGGAATGAGATTATGTACACAGGGTCCCAGTTACATCCCACAACAAAATGTAAAAGAAAAACAGTAATAAGGTCTAAGATATGAACTAAGAAAAACATCAACTAAATATACACTAAGCACTAATAGCATCAAAACAATATGCTGAAGTGGATATTAAAGAAGTGGATATTAAAGTGATTAATGGCTTCAAACACCTGCTAAGTTCATGGCAAAAACCAACACAGACATGAAAGTTCATGCTCAATAGTCCAGGTATCAAATCCGATAATTCTCAATCAGGTCATCTGGACAGTTTCTTTTTAGTAGAAACGTTTCACCCTCACACCAGAGGGCTTCATCAGTCAGAGTAGTAGAACATAGTAGTAGAACACAGACATGTTCCTGATTTTAGTATTTTACATCGATTTATAATGTAGCTGTTTTGTTTTGATTTTTGATTTGTTTATTTTTTTAATTTAAATACATTTCTTTTATTTTTCCAGTTCATATGCTTTTTTACGATTGTCTACTGTTGTACTGATAAATATGTCCTGGAGGGTAAATGTAAACTATATCTTGGCTCTGCAGTAACACTGTGAGAGGGTGCTATTTATAAGACTGAGCTGAACACAGTCCTCAGACTGAGGAAGTCTTTCGGACGAAAGACGAAACGTTTCTACAATTTTTTTTTTGCTTTTTTTTTTTTTTTTGAAAGTCCAGAGGACCAGACTTAGCTTTTTTAGATTTATGTATTGTAGGTCACAACGGAGCTTTCTTCTCTTGGTACAGCGGCTCTGCAGACATTGCACGTTGCTGTCTTGCAGTGTTTAGTGTAAAATACTTCCACACAGCGGACATGTTAAGATGAAAAGTTGGTTAGCCGTTAGCCACAGTGCTGCTCTCAGTCCTCATGTATTTACTCACATTTTAGCTGGTTTCAAACTATGAAATGAATTTCCTTCAGAAAATCCATTCCATAGTTTGATTCCCTGCCTTGCAGAGCAGCCAGCAGGGAATCACATGTGGAGATGTTTCAGCAGACAGACATTCATCATGGATCGGAAATCTCTGCAGATTGTATCGGAAAAATCCGATAGGTAAATTATGCTGGTATAGGAGGCCGAGGCCAATACTGATACCAGATCAGCCCCATTCTTAATTAAAACACAATTAGTTCATCTGCATGAGAAATCTGTTAATTAACCAAGTAACTAACCGATTAAATAACAATTATCTCAGGAATTACATGAATAACATTTCATGGGGTCTGACTGTTTGAAAAAACAATTTGATTGGTTGGTTGGTTCTCTCCACATATTGCACAACCACTGAACCAGTATTGTAGAACCAACATCTATAGTCCAAATTATGATCTAAGGTTTAATTGGTTTGTTTTTAAAGTATTCTTGAGAAATTAGGAGCAAATCATAGATTAGGAACTTGTTCAAAAATTGTTACAGAATATATTTTGCAAAATCAAAATTAATTTTATTTGGGTGTTAAAACACCAGTTGCATCTCATGGCCTATAATAATTATTTTAATATTTTCTGGTAGAAATTTCCACTATAGTGTGGACTCTCATGTGTCTGTTTAAACTTGTCTTATGACTAAATCTTTGTCCACAAAGTTCACAAGGAAATGGCTTGTCTCCTGTGTGAACTCTCATGTGTGTGTTTAAACTTGACATCTGACTAAATCTTTGTCCACAAAGTTCACAAGGAAATGGCTTGTCTCCTGTGTGAACTCTCATGTGTGTGTTTAAACTTGTCTTATGACTAAATCTTTGTCCACAAAGTTCACAAGGAAATGGCTTGTCTCCTGTGTGAACTCTCATGTGTGAGTTTAAATCTGCCTTATGACTAGATCTATGTCCACAAAGTTCACATGGAAATGGCTTGTCTCCTGTGTGGACTCTCATGTGTGAGTTTAAACTTGCCTTATGACTAAATCCTTGTCCACAAAGTTCACAAGGAAATGGCTTGACTCCTGTGTGGACTCTCAAATGTTTGTTTAAATCTGCCTTATGACTAAATCTATGTCCACAAAGTTCACATGGAAATGGCTTGTCTCCTGTGTGGACTCTCATGTGTGAGGTTAAACTTGCCTTATGACTAAATCTATGTCCACAAAGTTCACATGGAAATGGCTTGTCTCCTGTGTGGACTCTCATGTGTGAGTTTAAATTTGCCTTTTGACTAAATCTTTGTCCACATAGTTCACAAGGAAATGGTTTGTCTCCTGTGTGGACTCTCATGTGTCTGTTTAAATGTGATTTGAAAGTAAATCTTTTACCGCAGTCGTCACAGCTTATTGTTTTTGGTCTTGCCTGGACTTTCCTGCATGACTCTACATTTTTCTTCTCTTCAACACATTTCTCATTAAGCAGACATCTTGAAGACTTCACTCCTGAATGACTTGTCATGTGTCTTTGAAGAGTCCTGTTACTGACATACTGCTTACCACACTCAGAGCAGCTCAAAGATTTGTTGACAGTTTTTACCTCTGATTCAGGAGCCCTGCTCTCCTTCCAGTCTTTCATACTGTCTTCATGTTCTGATTCAGAGTCTGATGAGTTCTTTAGTAGAGAGTCAGGATTGGTCATTTCACCATCCTCTTCATCGTCCTCATTAACGTCAGTCTTTGAAGAGCTGGAACTGCCTTTGTGAATTTTTAAATCTGGGTTCATGGTAAGTTTTTTTTAAAAATCCTCCTCACTCTTTAAAGAAACTGTAGTGACCTAAAATCTGATATTGGTCTCCTCCATATTAAGTTGGTCACCCACCAGACTGGTCTAAGGGTCTTTTCTTCCACTTTATGATAAGAGGCTCTGGGTCCTGCTGGTCAACATCAGGCCTTCAGTGTTGAGGAGCTTCTTCTTCTTAATCAGCTCTAAACAGAGGCAGGAACCACTGAAACACATGTACAATAAAGACAATGTTACACACACACACACGCGCGCACGCACGCACGCATGCACACACACACACACACACACACAATTTTACCCTCACAATCACCATCTTCTAGGGGTGTAACAGTACACTAAAATCACATTTCGGTTCGGTTAACTTTCGATACAAAAAAAAGAGACAAAATAAAGACTTACAAAATGTTTATTTTGAAAATATGCCAAGTAAACAATATGTTTGTATGAAAATAAATAAAAGCGACCCATTTGGGTTATATTTTAAATAAATGGCACTCTTTACAATAAATAAACTATACTAATAATAATAAAAATCTTAATAAATACAATAACAGTCAGAACCAGAACAATAAACAGCAACAGACTGTTTACAATCTAACTAATCAAGTTTTACATTTTTGTCCAAAAAGACCAACTTGTCCACATTTTCTGCTAAAACCACAGATCTAGTTGCAGTGAATATCTCCAGTGGTGGAGAAAATTATCTCAATAACAACAGTAGCAGCAGTGTGGCTGTATTTGGCCTCATTACTCACAACCTCTTCTTGGACCTGCTCCCCCAGGTGGGAAAGGTCGCTGGAAAAGTTCAGAGTTCAGTCATCACACACTTCTTAGCTGCATGTGATCTCTAGTGGACTTCCCTGAAGAGGAAGAAGACAACTGCTATCTCTGTCCCAGACTGGAAACAAAACACAAGGAGGTTAAAAAAAATGAGTTGAGATTATAATTTTAAATTAAAAAGGTTAAAGGGGACCTCAGATGTATTTTTTAAATTTTTATGGTATTTCTGTGGGATATCCAGACCCTATTCCTTCAATTTAATGCACAAAATAATTATTAGATAATCAATTATACCCTTTTTAATTCTGCCATTTTTAACTTTCGTTTTGAACGACCGGTTTCTTGAAGTCCACGCCCTTCAACGATCTGTTCACGCCCTCTGTAACAGCCAGTATCTGTAATGTGTTGTTGTTTTAAAATTAGCTCTTTTTTTATTACTCATTTGACTTACTGTTAGTGTTAGCTTAAGATAACTTACCGAAACCCGTCTGAGCGCGCCGCAGTTTGCTGCTCCTTTTAGCATTAGACCACCCGAATCCGAAGCTAATGTTAGCTTGTTCCTCTTCCGGTTTTCGCCAGCTCCGCTCGTTGCACGCGATGAGATTTTGGGAGTTATCGCTGTTCCAGTGAAGACAACACAAAGTTCACCAAGTGTCTCCCGTAAATTAATCTGTAAGGAGAAGGTCCTCTTGCTGCGAGCCTGCTGCGAGGCTGCTGCAAGGCTGTACAGTTGAAGCTCCGCTCCATCGCGCCGGAAGAGGGTCCCGTCGAACCCGGTCCTTCCGCCTGTGGTCCGCTCGTTTAATTTTTGCCGGCTGCGCGTTGGCAGCGATCGCAAATACACTAAAAATTGAACTAAAACATAAAAATAACAATTATACTTTATTTATAAAGCCATTTAAAAAAACACAGCTGCAACAAAGTGCTGTACACATGAAATTAAGAACATATAAACAAAAGATGAGATGAAATCATGAAAAACAACAGTCATGTGTTTAATACAGAAGTGGGTTGAGCCTAACCAGGGGTTGCTAGGTGAGGGGCTGGACTCAGGTTTGATCTGATTGGCTGCGGCTTGGCTGCGGCTTGTGACGTCAATAAATGCAGGAAGTGTGAATCCTGGTGTATTTATCAAAAATAAATAAATCTACTTAGAGTAAATAAAATACAAACTCATGTTCGTGCTGCTGTTTATTCCCACTATATTAGGCTTAGTGTATTACTAGTTGATGTTTTTCTTAGTTAGTTCTCGATGTTATTACTGTTTTTCTCTTTCATTTGTTGTTGGATGTAACTGGGACCTCGTGTACATAATCTCGTTTTCATCTCATGTACCACATGCGGTGCAAATGACAATAAAGACTCTCTGACTCTGACTCTGACTCTAAACCACTGGGTGCATTTTTTTGGCACAAGGACTGTTTTTTTATGAAGTAAATACCCAAAGTTTAGTAAAAAAACATTAAAAAGTGAATTTTGCATGTGTGGTCCCCTTTAATTAGATGACAACAACAACAACAACAACAACAACAACAACAACAACAACAACAACAACAACAACAACAACAACAACAACAATAATAATAATAATAATAGAACCATACCTCTTCTTGAACAGTTGTTATTAAGTGGTTGAATATCTCGGTCATCATCATCATCATCATCATCATCATCATCATCATCATCATCATCATCAGGGCTTTAATCAGCTCCAGGGGCCTCATGTATCAACGGTGCGTACGCACAAAAACCTTGCGTACGTCACTATCCACGCAAAATTCCGTATGTATCAAAACAGAACTGAACGTAGAAATGTGCGCATCTCCACGCCAGCTCCAGTGCTGGCGTACGCACGTTTCTGTGGTTTTGGTTCCTTTGGTGACACCTAGAGGTGATTCTGAGAAACTGTTCATGATGGGAAAATAATCATTTTTCCCACCAAACACACATGATTAACAATTATTACATCCACATGGACGCAATTAGAATATAACCTGCAAAAAATATAAAAAACAGAAAGACTGAATAGTTTTGCACAACTTAAATTCTTGTTTTTTGTTCATTTTTAGCTGTTTTAGCAGTTGAAGAACGTGATGCATGATGGGACAAGACGACATTCCTCTGTTGCAGGGTATATTTAAATGAAAACAAAGTTTTTTTTTTTTTTTATTCATTCCAGATTTAAAGAACACAAGAAAACTATTTAAAAAAACCCACAAGAAATCCTCTTTTTCCTTCATTTCATGTATTGTTTCATTTCATGTTCCATCCATCCATCCATCCATTTTCGTCCGCTTATCCGGGGTCGGGTCGCGGGGGTAGCAGCCTAAGTAGGGAGGCCCAGACTTCCCTCTCCCCAGCCACTTGGAGCAGCTCCTCTGGGGGAATCCCAAGGCGTTCCCAGGCCAGCCGAGAAACATAGTCCCTCCAGCGTGTCCTGGGTCTTCCTCTGGGTCTCCTCCCGGTGGGACATGCCCGGAACACCTCACCAGGGAGGCGTCCAGGAGGCATCCTAACCAGATGCCCGAGCCACCTCAACTGGCTCCTCTCGATGTGGAGAAGCAGCGGCTCTACTCCGAGTCCCTCCCGGATGACTGAGCTTCTCACCCTATCTCTAAGGGAGAGTCCAGCCACCCTGCGGAGAAAACTCATTTCAGCCGCTTGTATCCGAGATCTTGTTCTTTCGGTCATAACCCAGAGCTCATGACCATAGATGAGGGTGGGAACGTAGATCGATCGGTAAATTGAGAGCTTTGCCTTTTGACTCAGCTCTCTCTTCACCACGACAGACCGGTACAGCGCCCGCTTCACTGCGGACGCTGCACCTATCCGCCTATCGATCTCACGCTCCAGTTTTCCCTCATTCGTGAACAAGATCCCGAGATACTTAAACTCCTCCACTTGGGGCAGGACCTCCTCCCCGACCCGGAGAGGGCATGCTACCCTTTTCCGGCTCAAGACCATGGCCTCGGATTTGGAGGAACTGATCCTCATCCCGGCCGCATCACATTCAGCTGCAAACCGCTCCAGCGAAAGCTGTAGATCACGAACTGATGAAGCCAATAGGACCACATCATCTGCAAAAAACAGAGAAGCGATTCTAAGGCCACCAAAACGGATCCTCTCAACACCTTGGCTGCGCCTAGAAATTCTGTCCATAAAAGTTATGAACAGAATCGGTGACAAAGGGCAACCTTGGCGGAGTCCAACTCTCACCGGAAACGAGCCTGACTTACTGCCAGCGATGCGGACCAAGCTCTGACACCGGTCGTACAGGGACCTAACAGCCCTTATCAAAGGGCCTGGTACCCCATACTCCCGGAGTACCCCCCACAGAACCCCCCGAGGGACGCGGTCGAATGCCTTTTCCAAGTCCACAAAGCACATGTAAACTGGTTGGGCAAACTCCCACGCACCCTCCAGGACCCTGCTGAGGGTGTAGAGCTGGTCTAGTGTTCCACGACCAGGACGAAAACCACACTGCTCCTCCTGAATCCGAGGTTCGACTATCCGACGGACCCTCCTCTCCAGAACCCCTGAATAGACCTTACCAGGGAGGCTTAAGAGTGTGATCCCCCTATAGTTGGAACACACCCTACGGTCCCCCTTTTTGAATAGGGGAACCACCACCCCAGTCTGCCAATCCAAGGGAACTGCCCCCGATGTCCACGCGATATTGCAGAGTCGCGTAAGCCAACACAACCCCACAACATCCAGAGCCCTAAGGAACTCAGGACGAATCTCATCCACCCCCGGAGCCTTGCCACCGCGGAGCTTTTTAACCACCTCGGCGACCTCAGCACCAGAGATTGGAGAGCCCGACCCAAAGTCCCCAGGCTCCGCTTCCTCAGTGGAAGACGTGCCAGTAGGATTGAGGAGGTCTTCGAAGTATTCCGCACACCGACTCACAACATCCTGAGTTGAGGTCAAAAGCACGCCATCCCCATCGCCATTTCATGTTGTTCTTTCTAAATAGTTTTCTTGTGTTTTTTAAATCTGGAATGAATAAAAACAAAAAAAAACGTTGTACCATGCGGGATTCGAACTCATGAGGTTTGGGACGAAAGGCGAACACGCTACCCACTGACCTATCTAGGCATGTTAAAATAGCTGGGTCAACTTCTCATTTAAAAGTGGACGGTTTGTTGTGCGCTGAGCGTGCCAAACAAAACCTTTTTCTGTGCCTCTCTACGTCACTCAGAAGTGTCTCCAGTTCACAGTCCGTGAAGTTCCTCTTTTTTCCACGTTTCGACATGATTTGCAATAGAGCAAAGACGACATTCCTAACGTGCAGGGCATATTTAAATGAATTTGCATATTTATATGGAGGCGTGTCAAAGGCGGAGTCGGCCACTCTGTCATGTGCGCTCAATTCCACGTTGATTGTGATGTACAAAAGCAATGTGCGTGGATTCCAGCGTACGCACAGTTTGATACATCTGGATTTTTTTGTGCGTACACAGTTTTCTGGATTTGACCGTACGTCACTTTTCAGTAAGAAATCCACGCAAGTCTTTGTACATGAGGCCCCAGGTCTTGTTGACAATATCAGTTTGAGCTTTTTCATGAAGTGCAGAGCATTTTGGCTGAAGTGATGATGTGATGGATGTCGTAGCCGGGCTCAAGAACTTTAAAGTCAGTGCATCAACAACATTCAGACGTAGATCCAGAGCTTTAAAAACTCCTACAGCTTGTGTTATTGCTCTGGACTGATCTGAATTACCTGATGAAGGTTGTTTAAATGCTGCTGCTGGTAGCGGTGTTTGCAACAAGCTGCTTTTCTTGCTTGGAGAAGATGTTCACGTTCAGATGATGTTGTTTCAAGTCAGACATGTTGTCTGCTGCAGATCCAATCTCCGTGAAACAATGTCGACTAACAGCTTTGGTTTTGTTCATGTCTTTTAACAAGAAAGCCATAATGTTCCCAAACAGGAGACCGCAACAAGATGCTAGGCTGCTAAATGCTACGTGTGCTGCAAGATAATAGCGTCGTGCTGAAACACGCCTAGGAATTTTAGTTCTGCGGTGCATATTCTCCTGTTAATAAAATTTAATGAGTGAAAAAATAACTGAAAGGGTACGCAGGTGGACCGAACCGAACGTACCGAAATGGTTCGGTACACCCATGTGTACCGTTACACTCCTACCATCTTCTGTCTGCATATACATTAACACCAACATATTACTACAAAAAACAATTTTAAAGGCAGAAAAAAAAATTCAAGTTATTCTGTTCTGAACAAAGGACCGTCTGTGATAAAAGTTATTTTTTAACATCACCCATTCAAATTTAACAAAGTTAATTAACAGCTAAATCACCCTTCCAGTGTCAACCTTTAGGAGTTTTACTGCTGTTATAAATGACAATTTATAAACTTTATTGTTGCTAAAAAATACTTAAACATTAAAAACCACATGACTGGTAATAATACAGGCAAACCGCCTGTTATAGAGAAGGCAGCATTTATATTTCATAATTATTTTTACGACGTATGTCCTTACTGACGCAACCACAGACTTCTGTGTGAAGCAGAGAGCTGCTATCTAGGACTCCCAGAGGAACAGATGGTGGGGGTTAAGGGCCTTGCTCAAGGGCCCAGAGTGGAGCAAATGAGGGTGGAAGCAGGTGTGTTTCACCATTCCCACCCACATGTTGATGTTGTCAGTACCGGGAGTTGAACCGGCAATCTTCCGATCACATGCCCACCTTCTCTAACCTCTGTGCCACAACTTTTACAATGATGATTTAATACAGTGTAGGATTTAAATTTGCAGATATTTATGATGAACTACAAACACCTAAAACTGACCCCTTCACAGAGAGAACATTTGGAGGGCTTTGGAAAATAAAAAAAATCACACGTTAAAACAGAGACACACCTTTGTTATAGTTTTGTTCAAATATGCCTATTGTAGTATCCTGATGCATGTTCTATAATCCAGGTAGGAAAAATAAAAAGTTAAGTCTGGTATCTAAAAAATCTAAGTCTGATCCTCTGAACATTCAAAAAACAAAACAAAACAAAGCAAAAAAATTGTAGAAACATTTCGTCTTTTGTCCGAAAGACTTCCTCAGTCTGAGCTGCTGTATTCAGCTCAATCTTATAAATAGCACCTCTCACAGTGGATCAACCAGTTTGCTGATGACAGCCTGAAACCAGCTGCTCACATGATCAAGGAGGACCATCAGCCCAGAGATGGGGACTCGAGTTTGGGACTCGGATTCGAGCCGCACTTAAGTCGCAAAAACAGAGACTTCAGACTTGACTCGGACTTGCATTCAAAAGACTTCCAACTCGACTCGGACTCGCCATTTGAGACTCGTGAACAATCTTTTATTTTTAATTTGATTTATTTTTAATTGAGACTCGTGAACAATCTTTTATTTTTAATTTGATTTATTTTAAATTTGATCTCTCCTCCTCCCCCTTCCGCTGGCGCGGACGTAAAGTCACGTGCCGCAAGCTCCTCAGCTCAAACCATCACAATCATGGCGTCGCCGGTAGGGATGCACCGATACCGATACCAGTATCGGGTATCGGTCCGATGCCATGTGCGTTTACTCGTACTCGTACTCATAAAAGGGCTCCGATACTACAGGACCCGATACCAGTTTCAGTTTCATTTCATTGACTATGTAAGAGTTCAAATGTACTAGTGTGCCGCGCGTGATCCTGGGGTGTGCCGTGGAAATTATCAAAAAAGCAGCCTGCCTCATACTACTACTGAACACTCACGTTGACACCCCCCACCCCACCACCACCTCCACACACAAACGCGCACGACTCATGTTTCTCCTCCTCCTCATGGAGGAAAAAAAAAAACCTGAACGCAGCTGAAATGTTTCTCTCCCTGTCCCCTGTCTGCTCCTACTGCACGCACTTTGTATTGTCTTATTTGTCTCTGCCCCCACACACACACACACGCGCACACACACACGCGCGCACACACACACACACACTTTTAGCGCACGCTCAGTTTGCCTGCCTCACCTGCGTGGCTGAAATGTTTGTCTCTGCTCTCCAAACTGCGCGTGGCTTTCGGATTTGTCTCTGTCTCTCTGCAGTGTTAAGCGCTGCGCTGCTCTGGACCAGTGGCGGAGCTAGACTTTTATTGCTGGGGGGGCCGAGAGGGGACCAAGGCTATCGGTAAGGGGTCCACTTACTACGGTACAGTGGGAAAAATGGATTTGTCCCAACTTTTTTGGGATTTGTTGACGCTATGAAATTTTGAAACAACATATTTTTCCCTTAAAATGATACATTCTCTCAGTTTAAACTTTTGATCTGTTATCTAAATATTTTTAAGTTTAGAAATCAAGTGGTTTTCTAAACAGCTTTAGTGTTTGACTTTGTCCACACTCATAAAACACACAATGAAGTACCCAAAAAAATATACCGGTAAACATAAATGGTACATATCGCCCCTTGCTGCTTTGAGCATGTAACAGTCACAAGACCACATTACCCTGATGCATGCTCAATAATCCAGGTAGAAAAATCTTAAAAAGCTAAGTCTGGTCCTCTGGACATTCAAAAAAAAAAAAAACAAAGCAAAAAAAAAGTGTAGAAACGTTTCGTCTTTCGTCCGAAAGACTTCCTCAGTCTGAGGTGCTGGGTTCAACTCAGTCTTATAAATAGCACCCTCTCACAGTGTTACACAACCAGTTGGCTGATGACAGCTGAAACCAGCTGCTCACATGATCAAGGAGGACCATCAGCCCAACGATGGATCGTTAGCACTAGGGGTTGAACGAGTACATAATTTTTAACCTCGACATTAACATAAAAAAACTCGAACGACGCTCGAGTAGCCGATGACGTCACAGTGTCTTACGATGCAAAATAAATAAATAAATATAAATGCCTAAAAACGTCTTTACAAAAAGAAAAAAAAGACCAACAAAGCATTGGGAGCATTTATTATGCTCCTATCATTTATCATACTGCACATAAGTCACAGGAAAAACAAAACTATTAGTTATATTAATAATATTAAAAGTGAAAGTATAAGGCGATGAAAACCGAAACTTAAAAAACAAATTGGGCCACAGCCACACCGTACCACCGCCTGCAGCTGTGCAATTTAGGTTTACTTTTAGAGATTGTGTTTATAGATTTTTAATAGCTCTAGAGAGATGAATATTTGTTTTTTTGTTTGTGAAACGAGAGAGATGAAGCCGTTTCAACCGTGTTATATATGGGACCTGCAATAAAACACTGCCCTCTGCTGTCACAACAATCTACTACGGTGTTGAAGCAAAGAACGTCAACAGGATGTTTCAATGAGTGGCGCAATTTATAAAATTATAAACTGTTTTACCTTTTTGACAAGACTGGACCAGCTTCATAGATCCGTGCGCACAAAGGAATCCATTTTGTAGCGTCTACTAAAAGCTAAAAGCTACCGTGCGCTCTGTTTTTATCACGTGATGACGTCACTACGGGTACCCGAGTTGGACAAAAAAGCCTCGATAGAAGTCAAAACACTCGATCTCTCGAAAACTCGGTTATTCTGTTAATGCACTAGTTAGCACCCTGATGGTTGTTTGCTATTCACAGAGGGCTGAGTGATACCAGTGGTATCACTCAGCCCTCTGTGAAAAATGAAACGTTTCTACGCTTTTTTTTGCTTTTTTTTTTTTTTTTGAATGTCCAGAGGACCAGACTTAGCTTTTTAAGACAAGACCACATTGTTGTGGTACTGTTCAGGTGTATTTTTAAAGACAAGTTAAGTGAAATTTGAAATAAGAAATATAAAATATGATAAAAATACATTTTTGTGTTTATTTCATTCCTATTCAAGACACTTTGATAAGAATGACTATATATTTAATATAGGCGGATACAGAGTATCTTTGTTTACAATTCTGGTTGGTGGTGTGCCTCGTGATTTTTTCAATGAAAACACTGTGCCTTGGCTCAAATAAGGTTGAAAAACACTGGTCTAATGAAAATAAACAGTTTAAGTTAATTAGAATGATTTAAAAAAATATTAATTAGTACTTGTATCGGTACTCGGTATCGGCAAGTACTTTAATGTAAGTACTTGTACTTGTACTCGGTTTTCAAAAATCTGGTATCGGTGCATCCATAGTCGCCGGCTCGGACGCATGCTTCTGTGCCACCATTCATCATAACTTTTGGATATAAAAACTTCGAACAAGTAGGAAATAGAAGAGCAGCAAACTGCAGCGTGTGTGGCATAAAAATACAGGACGCTGGTTCCACCACATCTAATTTTATTCGCCACCTGAAAACCCACCCAGAAAGGTGAGTCACTGCCTGAAAGGTTGTTAGCATCTGCTACAAACAAGCTTAGCGTCAGTGTGTTAACCTAATGTTAACCTGGATATTTTCAGAGACATTTAATGTAATGTTTTGGCCTCTACATTCAGATAAAAATAAGCTGTAACGTGTAGTCACTGCCTGAAAGGTTGTTAGCATCTGCTACAAACAAGCTTAGCGTCAGTGTGTTAACCTAATGTTAACCTGGATATTTTTAAAAGGAGAGACATTTAATGTAACGTTTTGGCCTCTACATTCAGATCAAAATAAGCTGTAACGTGTAGTCACTGCCTATTTGTGACTGCGGTGTCACTCAAATATTAGGGACTTGACTTGGACTTGAGATCAATGACTTGAGACTTGACTTGGACTTGAGATCAGAGACTTGAGACTTGACTTGGACTTGAGATCAGAGACTTGAGACTTGACTTGGACTTGCAAAAAATGACTTGTGAGCATCTCTGCAACATATGCTATAACTGTTTTGTGGCACTCTTCATTCAGTTACACTGACGTATTTACCTTGGACACTGGTGAACACCATGAAGCCATTTCAGGTCGTTTGTCTAAGAAAAAAATACGAGCTAACGTTAGCATCGTGTTTGTATTTGAGCTAGTATAACTTGTTAGCTGCCTTAATGTTGGTATGAGACGTAGTTTATAGTTTCATTTACCTGATGGAGCCGAAGAGGCAGCGAAAAGTCCGGCGGAGCGTTTTGAAGACAGACCACTGTTACTTCCGGTCGGACACGAAGCGAAAATAATCGGGTGGAGCTCGTCAAAGACGGGACACTTTTTTACTTCTTTCCTTTGCATGATAGAAAATTATTGCAAGTGCTGCACTGACCTGACTGGTCATTTTATTAAAGTTAAGCCACGCTTTCGACCGCGGATGCATACTTCCGGTGGATTCTTCTTCGTTGGTTTTCGGCGGCAAATTCTTCTTCGGCGTTGGCGGCTACTTCCGTTCGGTGGACTAGCATTGAAAATAGGAATCGAAAATACATATTTTGAACGATTCCGGGAAAACCGGACAGTTAGTCCCGGTTCCAAACGATTCTCGATTCTCAATGCCCAACCCTATTTATTAATGAGAGCTTTGGATGATTTACTGTCTTAAAATGATAGATCTCAAACGCAATCGGACATGCTCAAAGCCACGAAGCTCCCCGCACGTTTTTTCAAAGCTGAATCGTAAAAGTTAATCAATAAGTTTTCCATTAATAGAGTATACAATAAAATGATTTGAGCAAGATTAAAACTTCTACTGCTTATATTGACCATCCAAACTGAAGACAAATCGCTTAGATCAACACTAGAAATGCTACACTCGTCTGAGTCGACAAGCTCCGCCATTATTGTTTACATGCGAGTTGAGCAACGGCTCCCCACGGGTACGTCAAATGACGGTTTTGCGGAAGTGCGCAGAATTTTAGGGGCGTGTCCCAGAGAAATGTAAAGGGTTTAGAGGGGGTCAGTTTAATACTGACCTCCTTTTTACCTTAATTTACTTATTCAGATTGAATAGTAATTTCACGGATTCTCTTCTTTTTCAGTTTATTCAATATTTCTGTGATCTTTATGATGGATAAATAAACAGAGCCATTAAGTGACAATGGACACGTTAACTTAGTTTGATATGTCAAAGAGACACTATCATTTATTTAAAATAAATCAACTAAATTAACACCATTACACTTGATTGACATGATTTCACTTTCTTTCAATTCAAATACGTCAGCACACTTGATTTAACACAACAGACATAAATACTAGATGTTACACATATTTAGTCTGAGGGGCATTTCAGCTTAAAATAGTTTCCAGCTTAAGATTGAGAGGGAAAGGGAAAAGGAGGAATAAGAGGTTGGAGAGATTAAGTTATTTATCTCGAGTGTAACCAGAGATGACACTTTCCATCCGACTTCGGCTAAATCCCAGGTACGTTTGTAAACAGCTTTACCTTTTGACGATGCGTCTGATAAAGATATTACCAGCCTCCCAGGTGCACAGAGTCCTTCCGGCCCTCGTACGTCTGAACTGGTCGTTTACTTCCAACGTCTCCTCGGATCCGCGTCAGCCGTCAGAAACATGTGGCAGCTTCTGGCCGACTTCAAGACGAGATGTTTCTCAAAGAAAGTTCATTAGGAACTTTGGAGCTTTTGCTCGGGGAACTGGATGGAGGCGTCCATCAGTTCTAGCTGACAAGTTAGTCTTTGGCTCTTGACCAAGCTTGACCAGCTGCAAGGCAGAGAGCTTTCAGGTCTCCGTCCATTCAAACTCTCTGTCCATTCAAAGACTGAAGCGTTTCCGCACAGTTAGAACTTAAAAAGAGACTTAGAGAGGAGAGAAACTTGTCTCTTTTTCATTGGTCCACTCGTTATCACTATTCAAGGTGAAATTCAGCACAGAGAAGGAAATTGTTTAGGAAAAGTATCTGAGTGAGAGACTTTCAGACGCTAGATGAGAGTTTTAGCTGAAACTCGACAAAAACAATTTCAGTGTAAGTCAGTTTGACATTTTAGCTGAACTTTGACACCTTTTCACTTGCAGAAATGACACATTGATGTTTCACATTTAAAGAATAACAGCATATAACATATATCATGAAAATGACAAAAGTTATTCTTTTGATTACATTAGAATAAAATCAAAGGTAGAAATAGTCTCTTTTGGTGACTATATTCTGATTACAACTAATGGAATGATTTTGTGATAAATGTCTTGCTTTACTGAGAGGTCAGTAAAGATCATCTCTGGACAGTTCAAAAACCTTAATTTGACTCTGGGTAGGTCCACTACATCTCCCCCCTTTTGGAAGCCATCGCCAGTCCTTGGGGATGGGGTCCAACACGAAAGGAAACCTTGAACTGTCTTTGATCTTGAAGTAATCCAGCAAGTGGAAAAGAAAAATCAAAAATTATAATCCCATAAAGTTTTGGAAATTCCATACTGTTCGGAGGTAATCCCATTGCGGTAAGCTTTTAATCCCTTGGAAAACTGAGTCTGTTAACTCTTGGAAAACAAAGTCTGTGATCCTTTGGAAAACAAAGTCTTATAATCCACAGCGATAATCCCACAGCAGTAATTCCACCACGATTAGAGTTGGTGATTTCATCAGCAACAATTGTTTTCATAATCAGCATGTAGAGGGGATCCCTCGATTGACGCAGAGGAGGCGACCCTTGGATGAAGGTTGAAGACCAAGCGTTGGAGCTGCAGGTCCCCACATCGAAGGTTGTTGGCTGGTTGGTTTCCAGTCAGTGCCACTCTGGTTCTATGTGTCATGCAATTATGTGGTTTTTTAAGGTGGGCTTATGATTGGGATTTTACATTAAGCCTTACCTATATGCACCTGGTATGTAAGCTATCATGGTTTAGAACAGCTACACTTACTAATTAAGGGGTGGATCAATTCTGTAAATTAGATATAGGGATCTATACCTATAGAATTTTGGAGGGCTTCTGTAACGAAGGCCTCTAATTCCAAACTATTCCTCCATTCACTAATTAGTTTAGGTTAAACTAAAGTAGAAAAATGAAATATAGTTTGATCTAAATGTCTGTTGTCTTTTAGACGAACGACGTAGGATTTGGTGTTCCTAATAAATTTTTAAGTCTATGGCGAGACTCATCAAAATGAATAGATAATCTAGAATAGAAACGATCGAATCGGTTCAATTTAGAAATTGTGAGACCAGTGTAGTTTATGGTACCTCGGGTAGCTTTAAACTACATTGGCTCTTCAACGACTGAGATTTAACAAAACGAACTGCATGTTGGCATAGTTAAATCCATATCATTCATTAACCAATGTTAATACAAAACCTTTTTGGCTGGGAGTGTTCAGAACCAAAACAATACCTCAACTAATGACAACAGTAATGACTAAACAACAAGGAAACACGTTTCACTGCTTCGACCCACTCTTGTCGTCAGATTCCAAAGTGCAACACACAAGCAAAACAGGTCTCAACTTTATGACCGAGGTCAAATCAAATCTCGTGGATTTAAACGGTTGTTAAGGTTAGTTTTTTGTTGTGGGTTTTAGACTTAGCGTTTCTAAGTTCAAGTTGGACAATGCGACTTATAGGGTGGGAAATATGGTAGTTTAAACCTGATTAGTTTATTTACTAACTTGTGTTTGTACGACCTTATTATCCCATGAAGTCGGTGAGTTGGTGAGATCTTTGTCTTTTGTGGAGTCATTGAACGCCTTGTAAGGTTTGATCTGATTTCGATGTACCCATTTAGCAATTGGCTCTTTACGGCCTTTGCTGATTTTGATCTCGTAGACGACTGAGGACACTTTGTCTGTTATCAGATGAGGTCCAGTCCACCTGGGCATTAGTTTGCGGGCGAGAGTTCCGGTCCCGGACTCTCCTTTCCCGGTTGTTGGGGCGAACGTATAGTACCAGACTCTGTCTCCCACTTGGAGTTCATTGTGAGAGGCCTTCTGGTCATAGTACGCCTTGCGTCCTTCAGCGGACCTTTCCAGGTTTTTCTGGGCGAAAGCAAAAGTGTTTCTGAGGTGTACATTCAAATCTTTCATGTATTGTTGTGTAGTGTAGGCTGTCGCCATGACGGCGTCACCTGGTTGGTACAACAGGTGTAGAGGGAGAGTCATTTGTCGACCGGTCATCATCTCGAAGGGAGAGATGCCAGTTGATGTGTGTGGAGTGGCTCTTATGGCCATGAGGACCAGAGGGAGTTTCACATCCCAGTCCTTGTGATTTGCGGCCACGTATTTCTTCAAAATACTCACCACAGTTCTGTTTGCTCTCTCGACTTGGCCTGAAGCCTGTGGGTGGTAGCCGACATGAAAGTTGGCCTTGACGCCTAGCGTCTTCCACAGTTCTTTCATCACTTCACCTGTGAAGTGTGTACCTTGGTCTGAGTTCACCCGAAGGGGAAGTCCAAACCTTGAGAATATATGATTCATTAACAACATAGCAGTTGTTTGTGCTGTGTCGTTAGGAGCTGGTAGGCATTCTACCCATTTGGTAAATGCACAGGTTACCGTGAGAAAATATTTATTTCCTCTAGAGCTCTTAGTGAGTGGTCCAACCCAGTCGATCTGGAGGTCAGACCATGGGAATGCAATGCCTCTACTTTGCAGTGGTGCTCTGTGAAGTGGTCTGGTTGGCTGAAACTGGCCACAGACCACGCACCCTTCAATGTAGTCCTTGACATCCTTTTTCATTCCAGGCCAATAGGCAATTTGTTTTAATGCCGTCAGCGTGGCTTTATCTCCTTTGTGTCCTGCGGACGGGAGATCATGGGCATGAACTAACATCACCCCCCTTTGGTCATGGGGAACCACGAACACAGGTGAGGACGTTGGTCCATGAGCGAAAGTTAGGATGCCCTTGATTAGTTTTAGCTGTTTGCGCAGCTGGTAAAGGACTTTAAGGTCTGGATCGGAATCCAGTTCGTCTTTAGACGGAGTGTTTTTGTCTGGATCAGTCAGGTACAGTATCATGGAGTTGATAGCAGGATCCGACTTTTGCTGTTGGATGATGTCTGGGTCAGTCAGTGCAGGCCGTACAGAGACTGCGTTGTCAGCAGGTCTGGCCGCGGCCTGTGCACGTGTGACTGCCATAACCTCAACAGCAGGTTGTGTTGACAGAGTCTTGATCAACCAGGAGGAGTCGAAGGACCATAGAGGACCTTCGTCGGCTCCTTCTTTGGCTAAGGAATCCGCAATGTCATTGTAGTGCTTGTCATCGCCTGGGACTCTAGAATGTCCTGGAACTTTCTTCCAGTAGATCTGTAAGTCGTGTGATGTCACCAAGTGATCACATGCCATGAAAAGCTCTTTGTGTTTGACCACTTTTCTGTCGCTTGTTAGGAAACCGTTCTGTTTCCACACAGCAAGGTGACAAGCGAAACTCAAACGAGCATAGTTAGAGTCAGTGCAGATGACTAGGGTCTTGATGGAGCGTGCTACTACCATCTGGAGAGCTATTAGGATTCCTGCAATCTCAGCGTACTGAGAAGTCTGAGAGCCTAATTTGTAGCTGAAGGTAATCTGTTCTTGGTCTTGGAGGAGGACCCCTCCAACACCTGCCCTACAGATTTTGTCGCGGAGGAATGAAGATCCATCCACGTACAATGTTGTCATATCTTTGCAGATATTGTCATCAAAGAAGTGGTGGTTCGGGTCTTCAGTCACAGGGGTTTTTTCCTCAGCCAACGGCTGGGTCGCTGGTACATCTTGTGTACACTTTTGGCAGAGTGCCAAGTCTGTCCCCAGATGTGACTTCTTGTTTTGACCATAACGTATGTCTAGGTTAAAACTTTGAAGCGCCATGAGCCACGTTGCAACACGAGAGTTTGTTACCACACCATCTCTGATGCGTTGGCTGTTCAGGAACGTCACTGGCTGGTGTTGTGTTTCCACAATGATTTTCTGTCCACCAATGTAGCTGGAGAAATGTTTTACTGCCCACACTGTGGTCAGTAGAGCTTTCTCACAGTCTGAGAATCTCAACTCGGGGCCCGCCATCGTTTTGCTGGCGTAGGCCACTACACGTTTGTCTCTGTCGTGTATTTGGTACAGACCAGCACTTATGCAACGAGCTGAGAAGCCCACTTCCAAGTAAAGCTCTTTGTTGTAGTCTGGGTAGACTAAACATGGGGCTGACTTGATCCTGTCTATAAGAGCGTCCATTGCCTGCTGCTGTTTGTCAGTCCAGACAAATGGGACGTCTTTCTTTAGGAGTTCAGTCAGTGGCTTTGCAAGGTCTGCATAGTTCTCTATGAACTGGTTCGAGTAGTTACACACGCCAAGAAAACTTTGTAGTTCTTTGAGATTGGTGGGGACCTTGAGATTGTCAAGGCCTTGGGCACGAGTTAAGATGCCATGGTTTGGTTTAAGCCGTTCACGCAGTGTATCGGGAAGCTTGTACAGGAACCTCATAGGCTTCGGCCAACGTTTCTCCGTACGTTTACCTCTTTCTGCGTAATTCAGGTGTGTCACAACTGTCGGCGCAGTCGCTGGTGTGTCTGACTGGTCAGACCGCGGTGCGTCACTGTCGTTGTGATGTGTGTCTTCCCACTTCATGACTGAAGAGGTGCTCTTTGAGTCTGTAAGAACTATGTCATCTCTGAGTAGTCCTATACTCAAAAGCTCTTGAACCAAGGTTTCATCGAAAGCTTGGCTGATGGCTGAAGTACCTGTCCCAGAGGACAGTACAGCGTCTGTGGTGTGGGATCCTCGGACCTCCACACAGTCTACTACCTGTGGTAGAGAGTGAGAGTACACCCCCCTTTTGTTGGAGGAGGGGTCCTCAAAATCTGTGACACTGAAATCCAAGTGACTGTCAGCATGTCGCGGACTGCCACTTCCAGGACTCACATGTCCTTGAACCAAGGTTTCATCGAAAGCTTGGCTGATAGCTGAATTACCTGTCCCATAGGACAGTACAGCCTCTTCGGTGTAGGATCCTTGGATCTCAACACCTTTCACTACCTGTGGTAGGTAGTGTTCAGTGAGTGCTGACTGTGTCAGCTCGCAGAGGAGGTTCTCTTGTCGGGCCAGAGTCTGGTCCAACTGTTGAGTCTCTACTGTCTCATCTGTAGTTGAAGGTTCACTTACCGGGCTTGTGACCACGGTTGGGGAGTCCCTCGTGGCCACTGCGGTACCTGCGGTTAGGCAGTCTGTACCACAACGAGGAGGCACTTTTATTGGCAGGGGTTTTCTCACTGTTGCCCACATTTCCTGTTGACCATAATCTATAATCGCTTCAAAACGGTTTATAAAGTCTTGGCCAACCAGAAATGGGAATGAGTCAAGTGTGGACACATACACTGGGTGGTGTAGTGTCGTTTTGCCAATCTGCATGTGAACCATAGCTATGGCTGTTAGGGTTGTTCTCGTCTCTGCGAGACCCTGTAGCTCAATAGCACATTCCTCAAAGGGTATTTGCCCGTCAACACCGTTGGCGGCGGTCCTCAGCTCCTCGAACAGCTTGGCCGACATAATAGTTATATCAGAACTGCCATCCAGGAGGGCTTCACGCTCAAGGACACCTTCCAGTGTGATGGGCAGGTAGGCTTTCTTAGCCACCCCCCTTTGCATAAAGTTACACAGAAACCTCACAGGTCTTTGTCCACGTTTCTGTTCACGTGTGACTCTGGCTGTGTAATCTTGTTTACTGTCAGCATCTTGTTGGCTGTCAGCATCATGACCTTCAGGATGTTGTTGTGTGTCAGCAATTGGTTTGCTGTCAACATCCATGGCAATGTCAGAAGTAGTGTGCGCTGAGTTATTTGTGTGCTCTGAGTCTTTGTGAAAGACAGTGCTACACATCGCTCCAGGTTGGTCAATGTTGATAGTGTCATTATCAATGATAATGCCACTCATTGTAACAGGTTGGTCAAGCACAGTAACATTCAAATCTACTGACAAACTACTTACTTCCTCTGTCTCTTCCGAGCATAGAGGTGTTGGGCCATTATTCCGGGACATTCGTGACTCTTTGCCTGTTTCGAACTGTTCAGTTCGAGGTGCGGGAGGTGCAGTTCCAAGGCTCGGGGGTGTCTGTTGGGACAACGCATAGTTACATGAGTATAGGTCCCCATCCTTCAATTTCTTTTGAAGTCCACCCACCGATTGACCTTGGTTTTCA
>JBBPBX010015412.1:0-34090 GCA_038048925.1 Garcialebias charrua | reverse complement strand
AAAAAGAAAATGCCATATTCATGTAAAGAAATAAAAAAATTACAATATTTAACAATTTTATAAAAATTAAAACATTGAACTCTGCAGGTTGATGTGAGTTCTCTTATTTGTTGAAGAAAGTAAGTTTCCTACTTGAAGCATAAAGTTAAAGACAGTATAAAATTAGGTCATTTTGTTGGATCCAGTTACATTTTAAAGAAAAAAAAAACTTTTGTTTACTTTGACTTTGTTTTTTGTGTTTTATTCATAATGTTATCAAAGTTACTCATCACATTCCTTCTCAGCAGCTTGTCTTAAAAATATTCCTAAATATTCTGGTGGTTTTGAGAGAAAGATCACACTGTGAGACTGGAAGTTGACTTATAGTGGCTAACAAGCTACTAGCATGATCCAGATGTTTTACACCTTGCATTTGTACTATTCTTCACATATTTGAAAATCACAGGAAATCTGCTAAAACTAGCCATTTTTATTGTTGGTCATAAATGAAATAAAATCCAGTTTTATTTTAGTTTTGTTCAAAGCCTGAAGGAGCTGCTGCAGAGGGACCAAAGAGCCACATGTGGCCCCAGAGCCGCAGGATGCAGATTCTGAGCTTCACCTAGGTCAGCTAGGGGAAGCTCAGAAAAGAGCCACTACTCTACTTCAAAATTAGTCAGTTGAGGTGGTTCAGCCTTCTAGATACTTCCTTTGGAGTTTTTTTTTTGGGAATGTCTCACTGAGAAGATGCCCCAGAGCAGACAGGATTAAATATCCTCTCTTAAATGTCTTGGGATCCCCCAAGGAGAGTTGCTGGGAAGAAGGTTGCCTGGTTTCTCTTGCTTCCTCGACACATCATCGAGGCTAGCCTGTATAAATAAGGGTTGAATGAATGAATGAATCCATCCATCTATCCATCCATCTATCCATCCATTCATCCACTACCTTTTACCCGCTTCTTCCTTTTTGGGTCACGGGGGTCACTGGTGCCCATCTCCAGCTATCACTGTATGAGAGGTGGGGGACACTCTGGACAGGTCTCCAGTCCATCACAGGGCGACATAATGAGACAAACAACCATTCACTCTCTCACTCACACCTAGAGACAATTTAGAGTTAGCAATCAGCCTAACATGCACGTTTTTGGTCTGTGGGATGAAACTGGAGTACCCAGAGAAAATCCATGCATGCATGGAAAGAACATGCAAACTCCACACAGAAATGCCCCTGGACCAGGATTTGAACTGGGGCAATCTGCTCGCTGAGAGGTGGCAGGTCTACCAACTGCACCACCGTGTTGCAATAGAAGATGGGTCTGGAGATTTGTAGTAATGTCACCTGCATCAAAATTGAATAGCATGCTGTACTTAGGACTTAAAATGGTTATCAAACTTTGTTTTATGAAATTTGGCACTTTTGTTGTCTAAACCTTTGTGTTACAAAGTACTGTAGTAAGGCACTGGATAAAGTCAAAAAGTGCAATCTGCTTGGAGTACAATTAATCATAGGTTATTAAATTTTAGATGCTGTGGCCTTGGTTGGTCAAGAATGCCGTGTACAGTATTTGGCCAATCTGATGGACTCACAGCTCTTGATGCTGACACCGGTTTAGATTATTCAAGATTCAAGGTTCTTTATTTGTCATTCGCGCCACATGTGGTACATGTGGGGGAACAAAATTATGTACACAGGGTCCTAGTTACATCCACGAAAAGTATAAAATGTAAAAGAAAAACAGTAATAAGATCTAAGATATGAACTAAGAAAAACATCAACTAAATATACAATAGGCACTAGTAGCACAGAAACAATAGAAACAATACACTGAACAGCAGACGAACACGAGTCTTTGTGAACAGATGAGTATGAATGAACACAGCAACATGAAACAGATCAGCAGCAACATGATGTGATTTTTCAGTGTTTATCCTGGTTAGATATCAATGAGTCTAAGAGCCTCAGGGTAGAAGCTGTTCTTGTGGCTAAGATGATAAATCACAGTGTTGTGAGCAAGATGACAGGCAGCCCTCTTTTATAAAGAAAAAAGTGAGAAAAATGTGGCTTTAACTCAGCCCATCCACTCAAAACAAACTTCTAAATGACAATGTTTTTCAAATATCCATCCATCCATATATTATCTTTTACCCGTTTCTTCCATTTTGGGTCACAGGGGGTCACTGGTGCCCATGTCCAGCAATCACAGTGTGAGGGGCGGGGTACACCCTGGACAGGTCTCCAGTCCATCACAGGGACACATAGAGACAAACAACCATTCACTCTCTCACTCACACCTAGGGACAATTTAGAGTTACCAATCAGTCTAACATGCATGTTTTTGCTCTGTGGGAGGAAACCGGAGTACCCAGAGAAAACCCACGCATGCACGGAGAGAACATGCAAACTCCACCCAGACAACCCCAGACCGGAATTTGAACCAGAAACCTGCTTGCTGAGAGGCAGCAGCTCTACCAGTTGTGCCACTGTGCTGCCTTTTTTCAAATATCATGCAGCTTTATTCCAAAGAAATGTACAAAGACATGTATCTTTAAATGTTCAAAGTTCTTTATTGTCATTTGTATCACATCTGATACATGAGGTGGAATGAAATTGTGTACTCAAGGACCCAGTTACACCAAAATATAGCAAAAATATAAAGTATAAAAAGAAATTGTGCATAAGGATCTAAGATATACACTAAACAATAATAATACTGTATAAAATGTTGTATTAAACAGCATCCTGAACATGAGTCTGTTGTGAGCAAATGGGTATGAATATACCGGTACCTGCTTAAAAGCAAGAAATTAGCAGCACAGATAAAGTGACCAATCACCAATTAAAGTGGCACAGTGATTTTTTTTCTTACAGTGATTATCCTGATAAGATATTCATGAGTCTAACAGTTTCATGGTAGAAGCTGTTTCTCAGTCTAATGGTTCTACACTTAATAGCATGTGGGCCGAGATGGTGTAGAGGCAGGGCAGCCGGCTCAGGACCAGAAGGTCTCGGGTTCGATCCCCGGTCACTGCATACCTCGTTGTGTCCCTAGGCAAGACACTTAACCCCGAGTTGCTCCCGGTAGGACAGGCAGCGCCTTGCAAGGCAGTCTACCGCTACCGGTGTATGAATGTGTGTATGAATGGGTGGATGGCTGGTACTGTGAAGTGCTTTGGGGCCCCTCAAAGGGGGCTGGAAAGCGCTATATAATGCCCCTTTTCCACTTGCTCGGCCCAGAGCGGCTCAGTCTGGTCCGGTCTGGTTCAGTTCGGCTCGGCTCACATGTAGGTTTGTCTCCATTCACTACTGCGGCCCTTCTGTGGGCGGGGTGTAGAATCTCACTCGTCCTACCACGTGGTGGCGGTAGTGTTACCTCAAGCTATTTACTAGCCACCACTAAACGTTAGAAGAAGAACACCCTGCAGGACCTTGTCTCACCACCTGTTGGCGGTAATGTCCCTTGAGCTATTTAATGCTCTAATCTTACTTTATTGCCTTTTCAGCTTGTTTTAAACCCCTGTGTTTTCCATTTTGTTTCTTTATAATAAAGATTATTCTCATATATGCACAAGGATCCTGTTAACATTGCTTAACACATCGATCGCACTGCCTTTAATCAGTTGAACTATTTTTACAGTAAGGTACAGATTAGGAATTAATTAGGTTTCAATTGGCCCTGTAATATTAAAGGTTAGTATTTCATTAAATTTAAACGGTAATATTTTGTCAGGGATAATTCAAAGTCAAATGCAAATGGATAATTTGGTTTAAACTGTCCCTTAAACATTAAAAGCGTGTTTCTTTAAACGTAAAAACAAAGTATTAATAATTAAATGTTTGTTGATCAGGAAACTCGTTTAGGCATCCAAGAACAGCTTCATCG
Source organism: Garcialebias charrua (assembly GCA_038048925.1). Taxonomy (NCBI): domain Eukaryota; kingdom Metazoa; phylum Chordata; class Actinopteri; order Cyprinodontiformes; family Rivulidae; genus Garcialebias; species Garcialebias charrua. Next base: position 30,231 of record JBBPBX010015412.1, on the reverse strand, counting down.
GGGTTGATGTGACGTCTGTGCATCCTTGGAAAAGCTGCTGCACCACGACCCGACATCAGGAAGGATGGATGGATGGATGGATGGATGGGTTGATGTTGACGTATTTGACGTCTGTGCATCCTTGGAAAAGCTGCTGCACTACCCATGACACGACATCAGGAAGGATGGATGGATGGATGGATGGATGGCTGTTCAAATCTAATAATCTTTTTTCTTATGATTCTTTAAAGGTCAAATGCAAATGGAAAATATTCTTAACTTCCAGTATGTTTTTAAACAAACACTATACTGTACACACTTAACATTGTAAAATATGTTTAGGAAATTATTGTTCAATGAGACCACTTAAGAAAAAAAAGTTTATTATGAAAACTAAGAAGTGAAAAAAGCACAAAAATAAATACTGCATACACCTAAATGATTTTTTTCTCGTTGTCTCATGTGCTTCCTCCAGAAGACAAAAGTTGATAAATTCTGGTGTTGACTTCTTCGTCTTAACTGTAAAAAAAGAAAAACGTGGTTACCGGTAATTCAGTCTAGAAACAGTTTTATATGTAGATATATTTTATAAGATATATATACATATATCAAATATATCAGAAACCACAAAGCAGATATTTTTCAAACCAACACAGTGTAATCACTACATGTTTATGTACACACTGTAAGCTGTTGAAGTTATTTGAATTAAAATTCGATTTTTAATAGACATAAGTGTGTCGACCTAGCTTCTTTTTTTTCTACTAGTATTTAACACATATCTTATATCTCAGAAACCACAAAGCAGATATTTTTCAAACCAACAGAGTGTAATCACTACATGTTTATGTGCATACTGTAAGCTGTTTGAGTTATTTGAATTAAAATTCGATTTTTAATAGACATAAGTGTGTCGACCTAGCTTCTTTTTTTTCTACTAGTATTTAACACATATCTTATATCTCAGAAACCACAAAGCAGATATTTTTCAAACCAACAGAGTGTAATCACTACATGTTTATGTGCATACTGTAAGCTGTTGGAGTTATTTGAATTAAAATTCGATTTTTTAATAATTTATTTTCGTAGCACATGTAACAGGTTTGGAATTAGTCAAAACAAATCAATTTAAATCCAGCAGATTTGACCACAACGTGACATTAAGGACTTGTTAACCTGAGGAACCCTCGTGGTATAAAGCCAGCTATGAAATATATTTTTTAAGCTTTTATTTAGCTACATTTAAAAGAAAGAACGCCGATCGACCCCACCCGCGCGTGCATGTGATGTGCACGTGTCGACCTACTTTGTTAAATCCAGCTGATTTGACCACAACGTGAAATTATTAAGGAACTGTTAAGCTCAAGCACCCTCTTGATATAACGTCAGCTATGAAATATATTTTTTAAAGCGTTTATTTAGCTACATTATAGAAATAAAGACGGCTCACGTGCGCGCGCGGGCGCGCGCGTGCACGTTGCGAAACTACTTTTTTAAATCCTGCCGTTTTGACCACTACGTAAGGAATAGTTCAGCTTAAGACACATGTTTGCTATAATTTTAAATACAAATAATTGTTTTTACCATGTTAATCTTGTAAAGTCCTTCGGTGTTTGCTCCCTCGCGGCAGCCACTTCCTCAAACTCAGTCCAGCCTCCAACCCACGGTTCGGGTCCAGCCGGCCTGGACCCTGCTCTGAGATGAGTCCGGAATCTTGGCGCGGCGCCGCGCATCTGTGAGGTGGAAATGCTGTCCAACGCGCGTTTGGCACGCAAATATGACGTCACATCCGACCCGGGCCACCAAGTGGAAAAGGGGCATAAGTAAGCTCTATTTACCATTTAATGCTCCTCAACCTACTTCCTGAGGGGAGCAGGGCAAAAAGTGTGTGTGCTGGGTAAGTTGGATCCTTCATGATGCAGGTGATCCTCTTCCTGCATCTGGAGGTGTAACTGTCTGTGATGGTGGGGAGACTGACTCCAACATCTTCTGTGCAGCCTTCACTACTCTCTGCAGAGCTTTTCTTTCTGCAGCTGTGCAGCCCCCATGCCACACGTTGATGCTGGAGCACAGGATGCTCTCCACTGCACACCTGTAGAAGGAGGTGAGGACTGAACTTCTCAGACCAGCTCATCTCAGCTGTCTGAGGAAGTAGAGTCTCTGATGACCTTTCTTGATCAGTCTGGTGGTGTTGTTGGTCCAGCTGAGGTTGTTGTTCAGGTGTACACCCAAGTACTTGTAGCTGGAGACCACTTCCACTGCAGATCCTCCTATGTTCGGGGGGTTTACTCCTTCTGAAATCCACAATCAACTCCTTCGTCTTCTTCACATTGATGTGAAGGTTGTTCTTCCCGCACCAGTTCTCCAGGTGTTTCACCCCTTGCATGGTGCTGGACTCATCATTGTTTGTGATGTGTCCCACCACTGTTGTTTTGTCTGCAAACTTTACAATATGACAGCCTGGATGGGTAGGAGCCCAGTCATATGTGGGCAGAGTGAACAGGAGGGGGCTCAACACACAGCCCTGAGGGTAGCCAGTGTTGAGGATTATGGTGGAGGAGGAGAAGTTGTGGATATAGGAAATGTACAGCCCCATTTCTGTTTAAAATGAGTCATTTTATGAAAAGCCAATTCACAGTCATTCATTGTACAATACTTTACCGATTGCCTGTAGATCACTGGACTTGGTCAGTTTTCAGTGTCTTGTGTTTCTTGCGTCTGAAGTTCTTTATTGAACAGAGGACATTACAACACAAATGTAATTTCTGTTTGTACAGCTAGTTAAAAAACATTCATTTTAAGACATGTACCAACAGTGGATGAGTTCAGATCTTTACAATGAATTTTGTTTGTCTACATTTAATATCTGAAATTCATGCTGTTAATATAAAAAACAGAAATATACATTATTTTCAAGTTCCAGTGTCATTGTTTTTGTGTGAAATCTGAACATTTTATGAATGAAATATAAATCATAATCAAATGCATACACTGCACATGACTATTCTATCCTATATATCACAGTATAGGTTTGTCAGGAACAATACATTTGAGTGGGAAATATAAGCCTGTAACTTACACTGTGGATTGTTTCCAGTAACCAGTTTGCTTTGTCTTGTTTCTAGGAGACAACGAGGGACCCAAAGAGGCTGACCATGAAGATGAAGAAGAAACAAAGAGCCGTCTACACTCTTCTCATATGTATCCACTGCCTGAAGAAATACAGAAGGCAAGCACTGACTTTACAATAATACTATTGGGAAAAGGTTTTGAAATTTGTTTTCAATAATGCACTCAACTGAGCACAGACTGCGTGTTACTTTTCAAAGCCTAATTAACACACCATATGTTTTCCAATCCATGTGTTTTGTCGTTTTTACATCTCAGAAAAAGAGAAGCGTCAAAACACATTTGTTCTTTACTGCCGAGGGTTTTACCACTGCAACCATTTCATATGCTGCAGTAATCCATATGATCTGAAAAAAGAAATGGGACAGGGCCTTCTCTTAATCTTCCATCTGTTGGAAGATAAAGCACACAGAAGGTATCATGGCAACAATAGCGTGTTGCTCGCCACTGTCAGGTGGTAGTTGCATGTTTCCATATGATATGCCATATGGTATGTACATCTTCAAGGAAGATTGCTTGCATTTCCCCTTTTAAAGGAAATACAATAAAGGACCAACTACTGCAGCATATTCTCTGGCACGGAAGTGTCATATCTCTATAGAACCACCTTTCCCAGAAACAAATGAATTATTAAATTATGTTAATGCATTTATCATGTTGCACCGAGTGTTTTAGAGTAAACCCAAATATGTTATTTAATATAAAAAAATTAAAATAATAAAAAATAAAATGCTAAGTATTTGGACACGGAACTCTTTTTGGAAAGTAAACAGGAGTTCTGCTTTTTATTCCATAAACCAAAGAGGGACAAAGCATTTGCAGCTCTCCAATTTTGGCAGGCTGGATTGATTTGTAATGCCAGTGGGAATTCAGCCAACTTTTCACAATTTGTAAAGCAACATTCATATGTATAAATAATCTCTTCTACATTAAAAATTAAAAAAAAAAAGTAGCAGCTGCCTCACAATATTATTATCTCTTAAAAGGCTGAACAAGCGTCAAGTTTTAATAAAGTGCTAGGACACAGGGTGATTTGTCATATTTCTTAGATACAACTGCATAAAAAAAAAAATCCTGTCTGCTTAAATGAGGCCTTTTATTTCGGGATTTTTCTTTTCTGAAGAGAGATTAAAAGAAGGGCGTCCTGTCACCTTGAAGCCAGATGGTTTGTTACACAGAACCATCTGGGAAGCTGTTGTTGGAAGCTTTTTGGAAAAAAAGATTACATGCTATTAAAATGCTACTTAACATTTAAAGTTCAGTGTCATAAGAATACGGGTCAATTTTGTGTTTTACTACAGTTCTTATAAAGCAACTACATGTAAGTTGGACAAAGGTGGATCTGATAAGTCAGACGTCAAGACTTAAAGATTACATTTAGCGTCAGTCAATCTCTAAAGGTAATAGCTGCAAGTTTGTAAGGGTAGTTTCAGTTGAAGGTCTGGCTCGGTTTTCAAGAATAAAATGTATGTATTTATTTTTTGTGAATTTTACCAGGCACTTTGGCCTCACAAAAAATGTTGAATTTAAGTAAACAATTACTGGTAGTTTTGAATGTAAATTGGACTGGATTATTTAATTCTGAGCTCATAGTAAAAGGTTTACCGGACAGATGACCATTTCCTGTCTGTCATTGTTCAATGCTCTTCCTGTTAGTTGTAGTTCCTCTGTCTGCTGCTTTCTAGTAATGTGTGGAATTTCTCATTGATGGTTGTGAACAATGCTTGTCCTGAAATCACGCGACAGCAGCCCTTCCATCCACATCTACATAGAAAATCTCAGTCTCCTTGAATAGTATTTGGAGACTCATCCAATCCATCCATCTGTTTTGTCATCCATCTTTACATCTATTTATCTCACTCTGCTCCTGCTGCAACAGACTCAGTGAATTCAAATAGGAGTTCATTTGGTGTTATATTTCCTATGCAAGCATTTATCCCATGGATGTGTGTTTGTGCATGCTCTCATTTTGGTTTGTGCTACATTTTGTTCTCCTGTTAGAAATTTGTTCAAAAAAATATTTAAGCAATAGCAAAAAATAAAAATAAGAGAAGAAGACGTACAGGGACTAATTTTTAACCCATCTGGTTTAGGATCAGAACCTCCCTCAGATTCCAGTGGATTCGTAAAACAGAGGATGTTCTGGATTTAGTTCCTCGCCCCGTGTACTTCAGCACCATTTATTGGAGGAGGTTTAGGTGGCCGGGGTCATGCCGAGAACACACAACAACAAAGGAAGTGTGCATTACAAGTTCACCTGTGTGGGCAGCGCCGTGTGCCCTGGTCGGTGTGGGAGGCAGAGCAGAGGCGGTGTACTAACAGGCCCATTTAAGTGCTGTTAATCCTGGTGGGCTGAGGGAGGGTTGGCACTGAGGTTACAAACATGCACATAACGTGCCTTCCACCCACACACTCCAGCACCGGAGCACATGTATTTTCATGAGCTCTCATGCCAGCAGGATGGTTGTAGTGACTATACACGCACAAAGATAAAGCTTAACACACACACATTCTGAACATCAGTGATATGACAAAACCAGCTGTTCTTGCTATAAAGTTTGCAGAACTGTCTAAGATGAAAATGTTTCTGCAGACTTAGCAAAATTTAAATTTCAGCTCCGATGTGCTGAGAATGCACACCACTCTTCAGTCATGTCTGCATCACAAGAACGCTCACACTTCCTCTCAGTGTGTCTCTTTGTGTTTCTGAAGGGGGGATGAGCAGTTATTACTAAGCAACCAGAGAGCAACAGTGTCCTCTATCATGGCCTTTGCTACAACGGAAAGTTAACTCAAACTGCAACTTGTGGGAAAAAAAACAATGTAACCCAAATATAGCAAAAGAGCATTCTGTGTGTGTGAATTTACAAAAAGAATTAGAGTTAAAGTTTTTGCTGATGGTCGTCGAATGTGATGATGCAACATTGCACTATAGCATGGGACTTTCCTCCTCAAAATACGGTGGCCGACAGGTGCAAACGTGAAGCAAACAGCAGAACACACTGCTAACATGAATGATGTAAAAATGTACCCAAAACATGTTCACAAAAATGAAACAGAAGAGTGCATCAACAGACAAAAAATGCATACCTTACCCTAAACTTAACACATCCTCAATTCACACCTTAGTCCTAACCCTATAACCCCTAACCCACAAACGGAACTTCTTCTTATGGGGCCCGGGCTTTGGGCCCCATAAGAACCAGTTGGGCCTCACAATTTGGTAAAACTCAGAAAACTGGGCCTCACAATGTAGCATAAACAAGGACACACACACACACACACACACACACGCACACACACAAACGAAAAACCCTTTCTTTCCTCCAACTTTCTTCTGGGCATGCTGCTAATGTTTTTACAGGGGTTCTGGTCCCATGGCTGGGTGGTCGAGTGCCCCTTTTGGTCTGGTGCATTTTTGTTTTGTAGAGTGGTCTCTTTAGGAAAATCATTGACCTTGTCTTTTATATAATCTGTTGTTACACATTTTTTGGTAGTGCAGTTAGTTCCTAGTGTTAATGTCATGTTTGTACATGTCCTTTAATGCCTGCTGACAATGTTGCAAAGTAATTTCCCTACGGGGACAAATAAAGCTATCTATCTATCTATCTATCTATCTATCTATCTATCTATCTATCTATCTATCTATCTATCTATCTATCTATCTATCTATCTGTCTGTCTGTCTGTCTGTCTGTCTGTCTGTCTGTCTGTCTGTCTGTCTGTCTGTCTGTCTGTCTGTCTGTCTGTCTGTCTGTCTGTCTGTCTGTCTGTCTGTCTGTCTGTCTGTCTGTCTGTCTGTCTGTCTGTCTGTCTGTCTGTCTGTCTGTCTGTCTGTCTGTCTGTCTGTCTGTCTGTCTGTCTGTCTATCTATCTATCTATCTATCTATCACCTTTTGTCTTCTAACAAAATTCAATGAAATTCATGAGTTACTCACTTCGCTGCAGTGTAAATATCCTGAGGGGTTTTTCATTGTTTCCGGGGACTTCAATCACGTGGATTTACGTGCCATCCTTCCAACCTTCAATCAGCACGTTTTCACAGAAACACGAGGAAATAAGACATTAGACCAGGTCTACACGAATGTGAAGGGGGCGTACACGGCGAAGCCACGCCCACCGATCGGGGCTTCCGACCATCGCTCCCTGCTATTGGTCCCTAGACAGCTCCCCCCACTCAGACGTTCGATGCCAGAACAAAGAGTGATAACATCGTGGCGCCAAGATAGTTCCCCCATGCTGAGGGACTGCTTTGAAAACACAAACTGGTCTGTCTTCAAAGAGGCAGCTACGAATGGAAATTCAATTGACCTGGAGCTTTATGCTTCCTCTGTCCTGGGTTACATCAGTACATGTGCTGAAAATGTATCCATAAGAAAGTGTGTTAAATTTTACCCCAATCAAAAACCCTGGCTAAATAAAGATGTCCGCACCCTGCTGGCAGCCAGGGACACTGCATTCAAGTCTAAAGACACTGAGGAGTTGAGAAAGTGCAGGAGAGAACTGGATGATGGCATAAAGAAGGCCAAAGCCGCGTATGCACAGAGGATCGAGGGACAGTTCACCTCACATGATCCAAGGAGCATGTGGCAGGGCATCAAATGCTTAACAGACTACAAGGGCAAAAGCAAACAATGCCCCAGGGACCCATCCCTGCCTGATGCCCTCAATAAGTTTTATGCACGTTTTGATGATCCAAACAGACCAACTAGCACCAGACTCACCTCATCACCAGACGAGGAGCACCTCAAAGTGACCGCAGCAGAAGTGAGAGGCAGTCTCAGAAGGATCAACCCTCATAAAGCTACGGGTCCAGACAACATCCCAGGGAAAGTTCTGAAGGAATGTGCGGACCAGCTCTGTGAGGTGCTGGCTGACATCTTCACCACCTCACTTGCACTGGAGTCAGTTCCCACCTGCCTGAAGACCGCCACCATCATCCCAGTCCCAAAAAGCTCCACAGTGACTGGTCTGAATGACTATAGACCGGTGGCCCTCACCCCGATAGTCGCTAAATGTTTTGAGAAACTGGTCATGTCCCACATCAAGACAGCCGTCAACATCAACGAGGACCCTCATCAATATGCATATCGTGAGAACCGATCAACAGAGGACGCCATCTCCTCCGTGGTCCACACTGCTCTCACCCACCTGGATCAGAAGGACTCATACGTGCGTCTGCTCTTTGTGGACTTCACATCTGCCTTCAACACCATGATCCCCCAAACTCTGATAGACAAACTATCCACACTTGGACTAAGCCCCTCTATTTGTAACTGGGTCTTAGACTTCTTAACAGACAGACCACAGTCCGTGAAGATCCACAACTTCTCCTCCTCCACCATCACCCTCAGCACTGGCTCTCCTCAGGGATGTGTGCTGAGCCCTCTTCTGTTCACTCTGCTCACATATGATTGTATAGCCACACATCCAGGCTGTCATATTGTTAAGTTTGCAGATGATACAGCTGTGGTGGGATGCATCACAGATAATGATGAATCCAGCTACAGACAGGAGGTGGAACATCTGGAGAGCTGGTGCAAAGAGAACAACCTTCACATGAATGTGAAGAAGACGAAGGAGATGATTGTGGACTTCAGAAGGAACAAACACACCCACACCCCACTGTATATAGGTGGATCTGCGGTGGAGGTGGTCTCCAGCTACAAGTACCTGGGTGTACACTTGAATGATAACCTCAGCTGGAGCAATAACACCACCAGCCTGATCAAGAAAGGTCATCAGAGACTCTACTTCCTCAGACGGCTGAGACGAGCCGGTCTGAGAAGCCCAGTCCTCACCTCGTTCTACAGGTGTGCAGTGGAGAGCGTCCTGTGCTCCAGCATCAACGTGTGGCATGGAGGCTGCACAGTTGCAGAGAGAAAAGCTCTGCAGAGAGTGGTGAAGGCTGCACAGAAGTCTGTGGGAGTCAGTCTCCCCACCATCACAGACATTTACACCTCCAGATGCAGAAAAAGAGCCACCTGCATCATGAAAGACCTCACTCACCCAGCACACTCACTCTTTGCACCACTCCCCTCGGGACGGAGGTTGAGGAGCATCAAATGTAGAACCACTAGACTGAGGAACAGCTTCTACCCTGAGGCTGTCAGACTCATGAATAAATAAATAATAAGAATAAACACTGCAAAATGTCACATCATGCTGATACTGATCTGTTTCTTGTTGCTGCGTTCATCTGTGACCATCTGCTCATGTTCGTGCTGCTGTTTATAATGATGTTTTTCTACTACATTAGGGCTTAGTGTATTACTAGCTGATGTCTCTCTTAGTTAATCCTAGATGTTATTATTGTTTTTCTCTTGCATTTGTTGTTGGATGTAACTGGGACCCTGTGTACATAATCTCGTTTTCAACACATGTACTACATGCGGTGCAAATGACAATAAATTCTCTCTGACTCTCTGACTCTGACTCAATGTCACATCGTAAAAATCATCATAATCACAAAATTTAAGTGTTAAAAGTTATTTTTAATCATTTCAGAAAGTCTATGTTCAGTTGTTTCTGTGTAGTTGATCAAGAATTACATTTCTGTGCAGTAGAGCTGTGTGAAGCTGTCATCGCTCTGATGTCCTGCTGCACTTCTCTTCTCCTTAATTTAAATTTAAGCACTGTACTATTTTAAATAAACAATCCATGCTGCATGGATTGTTTGTTTAAAATATTACAGTGCTTAAATTAAAATTGTTTAGTAAAGGTTGGAGATTGGGAGTAACAGGTGAGTGATTACAGCCTGGCACGTCATGACAAAGTTTACTTTACTGAAAACCTCGTGGCTTTTCCACCTATCATGGGCGAGTGTGGCCTCAAACACCCGCAAAAAAATGAGGGATCACTCTGTGTGTGTGTGTGTGTGTGTGTGTTTGTGCGTGCGTGTGTAGTAATATAGGACGGGGTCAGTTTAATGACTTACCTATATTTTAGATGTATAAATTGGCAGGGTTTAGACTGACACAAAAATACATCATTAATTAAACGGGTTCTCTCTTTTTCAGCTTAATACCAATAATTCTATACCTTGACCAGATGTAATTCACAGGAAACGTTAAACTTATGTTGGCACAGCAGGACTGGACCATTTATTTAACATAATTGTAAATTACATCACACATTTGTACATGATTGGTTGATTATTTTTCCTATAATTAACTTCAGCACAGATGAAATATAGGAACAACAGAACAAGTGAAGGATGATATTTTACTCATTTCTGCAGGTACATTAACTTAGTTTCTGGCTTAGGAAGATAAAGGTTTAGGAGGAAGGAAATGGAGGAAAAGAAGTTAAGAGTCAGGGAGTTATCTTGATGTGTTTAACCAGAAGCATGGCAGCTCTCCGGCTGAACTCGGCTACACGTTGGTACCCTTGGCAAAGCATTTGACGACTTGTTACCTCGTGAAGATGGTCAGTCTCCCTCGGTCCAGTTTGGTCAGTTCGTTTACCATTCTCAGCGTCTCCAGACGTGCGCCTTGACTCGAACCGAAAGTAACGGCAGCTCCTGGTGTTGTTTTCAAGATAAGACGTTCCTTAAAGGAATGTCAATAAAAGAGAGCTTTTCAGCTGTTGAAGATGGCTTATAACTTGGCATGTTATAAGTCTTTAACTGAATGACATGGTCATTAGCGTGTTGACCAGACGATCATCAGTTCTTTGGGGAACCTCATAGCTCGAGGTCCTCAGCAAACTCCGTCAGTTCCAGCAACAGCTTAGAACTTTAAGGAAGGATCTCAGATCAGTGACTTGTTGTTTCCCCATTGGTCCAAACGAACCAGTGGGATGAAGGTCACTCGGATATCAGTTTTTAGAACAGAGAAGAAGTTGTTTAGAATGAAGAGAGAGAAACAGATTGACTGGAGCCAGCTTCATAAAACAACTGATTGAAAACTGCATTCTAACTTCTAACAAAACTGAGGAGTTCAGTCTGACATTAATTCACTTTCAACGTTTGATTCATCATATGAAGAAGTGATCATTATTTTGAAATAACATTGGATTTCCAACTTGAATTAAACAGTTTGAATTAAACAGTCTTTGACTTAACAAACATTGAATTCAATAATGCTTATACAAGTAACACAAGGTTATTCATTAACACAAAAATAGAGGAATAAGAGAGTCTCTTATGACTTATTGTGTTTTGATTCAAAATAATGTAATAAAATAGTGTTAATGTCTTTTTTCTGAGAGTATCAGTGAAGGTCATCACTGGACAGTTCAAAAACCTTAGTTTGACCCTGGGTAGGTCCACTACATCTCCCCCCTTTTGGAAGCCATCGCCAGTCCTTGGGGATGGGGTCCAACACGAAAGGAAACCTTGAACTGTCTCTGATCTTGAAGTAATCCAGCAAGTGGAAAAAAAAATCAAAAATTATAATCCCATAAAGTTTTTGGAAATTCCATACTGTTCGTAGGTAATCCCATTGCGGTAAGCTTTTAATCCCTCGGAAAACTGAGTCTGTTAACTCTTGGAAAACAAAGTCTGTGATCCTTTGGAAAACAAAGTCTTATAATCCACAACGATAATTCCACAGCAGTAATTCCATATCGATTAGAGTTGGTGATTTCATCAGCAACAATTGTTTTTATAATCAGCATGTAGAGGGGATCCCTCGATTGACGCAGAGGAGGCGACCCTTGGATGAAGGTTGAAGACCAACGTTGAAGTATCAGGTCCCCACATCGAAGGTTGAAGGCTGGTTGGTTTCCAGTCCGTGCCACTCTGGTTCTATGTGTCATGCAATTATGTGGTTTTAGGTGGGCCTATGATTGGGATTTTACATTAGCCTCACCTATATGCACCTGGTATGTAAGCTATCATGGTTTAGATCAGCTATAACTACCAATTAAGGGGTGGATCATTCATCAAAAGTTAAATATAGGGATCTACGTCTATAAAAGGTTCAGGAGGGCTTCTGTAACGAAGGCCTCTTCTTCCAAACTATTCCTCCATTCATAACTTAGCTTAAAGTTAAACTAAAATAGAAAATATAGTTTGGTCTAAATGTCTGTTGTCCTTTAAGACAAACGACGCAAGATTTGGTATTCCCTATAAATTTTGAAGTCTATGGCGAGACTCATCAAAAACGAATAGGTAATCTAGAATAGAAACGACCAAATCGGTTCTACTTAAATGATTGTGAGATCAGTGTAGATTATAGTACTTTAAGTAGCATTAATCTACAATGACACTTCAATTACTGAGGTTTAACAAAATGAAAACTGCATGTTGGCATAGTTAAATCCATTTAAGTCTTTAACTTATCATTAATAAAAACCTCTTTTGGCTGGGAGTGTTCAGAAAACAATATCAAGCTTCAATAACAACAAAAGTAGCAATTAAGCAACTAGAAAACAACGTTTTACTGCTTCAACTCACTCTGGTCGTCAGATTCCAAGATGTATCACACAAGAAAAACAGGTCTTAGCTTTATTACCGATGTCAATTAAATCCTGCAGATTTAAACGGTTGTTAAGGTTAGTTTTTGTTGTGGGTTTTTAGACTTAGCGTTTCTAAGTTCTAGTTGGAACGGTTTCTTTTAGCAACTAATATAGTTTAAACTGTTTAGTTTATTTACTATTGTGTGCTTGGACGACCTTAATTTCCCATGAAGTCTGTGAGTTTGCGAGATCTTTGTCGTTTGTGGGGCTATTGAAATCTTTGTCTTTGTCTTGGGCATGACCTAACATCACCCCCCTGAGGTCATGGGGGACCACGAACACAGGTGAGGACGTCCGTCCATGGGCACAAGTTAGGATGCCATAGTTTAGTTTAAGCTGTTTTCGCAGCTGAGAGTAGACAGTACACAGGAACCTTTTAGGGTTTGGCCAACGTATCTTCTTACGTTTACCTCTTTCTGTGTAATTCAGGTGTGTCACAACTGTCGGCGCAGTCGCAGGTGTGTCTGATTGTTCAGACTGCGATGGGTCACTGTCATTGTGTGTGTTTTCCCACTTCTTGACTGAAGAGGGGTTCTTTGAGTCTGTAGAAACTATGTCATTTCTGATTAGATCTAGACTCAAATGCTCTTGAACCAAGGTTTTGTCGAAAGCTTGGCTGATTGCTGATTTATCTGTCCCAGAGGACAGTACAGCGTCTTCGGTGTGGGATCCGTGGATCTCCACACCTTCTTCTACCTGTGGTAGGTAGTGTTCAGTGAGTGCTGATTGTTCCAGCTCGCAGAGGAGGTTCTCTTGTTGGGCCAGGGTTGGGTCCAACTGTTGTGTCTCTTCTGCCTCATCTGTATTTGAAGGTTCACTTACCGGGCTTGTGCTTTCGGTTGGGGAGTCATCCGTGCCTTCTGCGGTACCATCTGTTAGACAGACCGTGTCATGACCTTCAGGATCTTGTTGACTGTCAGCATTTTGTTTGCTGTCAACATCTTTATTTTCAACATCTGTGGCATCTGTGTTAATGTTATTAATGTTAACTGTTAGCTCTGAGTTTTTGTGAAAGATAGTGTTGCACATCGCTCCAGGTAGGTCAATGTTGTTAGTGTCATTATCAATGATAACGTCACTCATTGTATCAGGTTGGTCAAGCACTGTAACATTCAAATCTACTAACAAACTACTTACTTCCTCTGTCTCTTCCGAGCATAGAGGTGTTGTGCCTTTTTTCTGGGACATTCGTGACTCTTTGCATGTCTCGAACTGTTCCGTTCGAGGCGCGGGAGGTGCAGTTCCGAGGCTCGGGGGTTTCTGTTGGGACCACGCATTGTTACATGAGTTTAGGTCCTCATACTTCAATTCCTTTTGAAGTTCACCCACCGGTAGACCTTGGTTTTCACCCACCTGGTTCGTTCTGAACCATTTTGGGTCTCTTAAAGAGTGAACACCTACCTTTTGTGGTTCATCGCTTGTCTCAGACTTTTCAATCTGAGGTGCTCCAGGAGCGGGGCTCCCTCTAAACCATTGTAAGTCACTGTTCCAGCTGGCACCAACCTTTCGTTGTTTGTCAGTTTGAAAATCTTGTTTATTCTTGCTTGCATTATCCAACCTTTCTATCAACCGACGTATGTTCTCCATCTCCTCTGAGGTCAGAGGGCCTTTGATACGACAGCGTTTATTCTCGCTTTCTATAGGAGAGAGAACCTCTTCTATTTTTAGCGACTGGGATACGACCTTTTGACCTGGGCACACCTCAGAGGGTGTTTTGCTTTGCATGTGAGCCTCAAAAGCAGTTACAGCACCCTGTATAATTTCATCCAAAGATGTTACTTCTAATTGACACCAGGTGTACAATGGCAACTTGAATCTAATATCAGAGATTAGATTATTTCTGAAAACAGATTTGAAAAGCGTCTGCTCTTCAAGTCCCGGTTCCATTATGTCGCCTGCATACGCCTTGAAAATCCTGTCAAAGAAATGCAAAGGATGTTCATCTTTTTCCTGCAAGACATTTCGGGCAGCTAAGTAGTCACCACACAATGAGAGAGATTTTCTCTCTGTGCGAGGTGCAGGGGGAGCAGGTCCTCGGCTTCGGGGTCCCTCTTGGTACCCTGTGATGTATGAGTCTACTAGAGGCACATACTGTATGAGCCTTGGACGCGCACCTTCTTGAACTTCCATCTTTGTTTTGATTTTTGTGAAATCAATAAGACAGTTCGTATTTTAATGTGTGCAAATAAATCTTCACTTTTAAATGTGGCATTGAGTCAATCAAACTAACCAGCTGTGTGGTTTAAGTGTTTCACCGTGTAATAAGTATTTCTATTCATAGGTACCTTCTTTCAGGGTTTACCCTTAATGAATTGTAAAAGTTAAATGCAAGCAGTGTTAACTTTAAATATAACTTATTTTTTAACAACAGTTACTAACTAACACAAGCATGATTTTCGTTTTACTTACTCAAAAACTTTTTAAAAGATTTGAAATAACTGCAATATTCACACTAAAATGTTCCCAGGAAGCTGCTCCATCATGCCTTAAAAAGATGTATTGCAGTTTGGCTAAACTGTTTTGCTGTATTTTGACAGTTATCAGGAGTGAAAATAGGATCTCTTGTTTGTTATTTTAAATATTTTTTTATTTAAAATAAACTGGAGTTTTTGTATGCTCAACATAACATTACAGATGTTATTCCAAATAAAAATCAGTGATTTTTATTAATTTGTTGTTATTTGACATCCTCAAATTTGTTCTGCTATTGATTTTTGTGAAAATCAAGTCAGCAGATGCTTTTTGTTTGTTATTTTAAACTTTTCATTTAAAATAAACTGGAGTGCACAGAATAACTTTAAAAGATGTTGTTTTGAATTAAACGCAGAGAGTTTAGCATCTATTCTGTGTAAATGTTTCTTGTTCTCATTCTTTTAACCAGCAGATTGCAGGTTTTCAAAGCTTTAATTTACCACAATGTGACTAATTACTCTTCCTGGCCGCTATAGAGGCGCTGTTGGCTCTAAGGCCGCGTTGACTATCTTTTAGCATTTAGCCGTAGCTTTAAACTAAATCGGATAAACGTCAACTTTTGGGATGAGTTTTAGCCTGGATGTGACAATCGCCTAAACAAACGTTCATTTAAGAAACGAATGGATTTGTTTAAAATGTTTAGAACAAGTTCTGTGAACTTTTAGATACATAAAAAAACGATCTTTTTCCTTTTTTTCTCTATCTGGGTCACGTCACTTCCGTTGACGTGTCGTTCGTGTTGCATTTAGGGACGTGCGTGCAGTCGGACGTTTGAGTTCTCCCGACGTCTAAACGCTCTAAAACCCCTTTAAATATCTCGAAACACCGCGGTTAAACAGTTTCTGACGATATTTTATGCCTAGAACCGAAACAAGCTAGATAATCTGTCAGAATTGTGTGAACAAAACTGAAATTTGACGATCAACTGTGTATCACGTGATCACCTTGAACCAACCACAGCATGACAACAGATGTAACGTAGCGTCAGCATTTAGCTTATCAAACCTAGACTCTTTTTCAACTCATAAAACGCTAAAATTCACCACAAAAATTCCGTGAACGAATCGTTTCACATCAGAACAGTTTTACCAAGCTGCGCCCAGTAAAAATAGCAAGATAAATGTCGCCAACACGGACTTTTTACCGTACAGCAACCCGTCAGAGCTAAATGGACCGGGACCAGAACCTCGATCCGACAGCTTCAGACACAAGATGCTATTATTCCTGCTTAAAATGTAACGATACCACTCGACAGCAATTTTCAGATGAACTATGAAGCTCTTATAGGCACAGTTTGACACGGCGGTCAAACGTAGATGCGCGTTTATCTGTGACACGTCAGCAAAGAGTCCAAACGACTCAGAACCAGAACCACACAGCAACATCAAATTTTAACCCAAAAACTTCAACAAACGTTTACAAGTTGAGTAAAGACAATTCCTCAGCTACAAGTGACATTAACCAGCAGTTTCCTGCAGCTTGACACACTTTCCCAGCCAAAAAACTATCGTTTTCAGAGTCTAAAAACTTGTACAAAATATGCCAACATTCAAAGTACAGAAATATTAAATATCAAACTTTCAGAGACCTGTTCACGGGCCACCAATGTAGTAATATAGGAAGGGGTCAGTTTACTGACTTACCTATATTTTAGATGTATAAATTGGCAGGGTTTAGACTGACACAAAAATACATCATTAATTAAACGGGTTCTCTCTTTTTCAGCTTAATACCAATAATTCTATACCTTGACCAGATGTAATTCACAGGAAACGTTAAACTTATGTTGGCACAGCAGGACTGGACCATTTATTTAACATAATTGTAAATTACATCACACATTTGTACATGATTGGTTGATTATTTTTCCTATAATTAACTTCAGCACAGATGAAATATAGGAACAACAGAACAGTGAAGGATGATATTTTACTCATTTCTGTAGGTACATTAACTTAGTTTCTGGCTTAGGAAGATAAAGGTTTAGGAGGAGAAAATGGAGGAAGAAAAGTTAAGAGTCAGGGAGTTATCTTGATGTGTTTAACCAGAAGCATGGCAGCTCTCCGGCTGAACTCGGCTACACGTTGGTACCCTTGGCAAAGCATTTGACGACTTGTTACCTCGTGAAGATGGTCAGTCTCCCTCGGTCCAGTTTGGTCAGTTCGTTTACCATTCTCAGCGTCTCCAGACGTGCGCCTTGACTCGAACCGAAAGTAACGGCAGCTCCTGGTGTTGTTTTCAAGATAAGACGTTCCTTAAAGGAATGTCAATAAAAGAGCTTTTTCAGCTGTTGAAGATGACTTATAACTTGGCATGTTATAAGCCTTTAACTGAATGACGTGGTCATTAGCGTGTTGACCAGACGATCATCAGTTCTTTGGGGAACCTCATCATGGAATTGAGGTCCTCAGCAAACTCCGTCAGTTCCAACAACAGCTTAGAACTTTAAGGAAGGATCTCAGATCAGTGACTTGTTGTTTCCCCATTGGTCCAAACGAACCAGTGGGATGAAGGTCACTCGGATATCAGTTTTTAGAACAGAGAAGAAGTTGTTTAGAATGAAGAGAGAGAAACAGATTGACTGGAGCCAGCTTCATAAAACAACTGATTGAAACTGCATTCTAACTTCTAACAAAACTGATCGAGTTCAGTCTGACATATTAATTCACTTTCACCGTTTGATTCATCATATGAAGAAGTGATCATTATTTTGAAATACCATTGGATTTCCAACTTGAATTAAACAGTTTGAATTAACAAACATTGAATTCAATAATGCTTATACAAGTAACACAAGGTTATTCATTAACACAAAAATAGAGGAATAAGCGAGTCTCTTATGACTTATTGTGTTTTGATTCAAAATAATGTAATAAAATAGTGTCAATGTCTTTTTTCTGAGAGTATCAGTGAAAAGGTGTTACTGGGACAGTTCAAGTATCAGAGCGGGCACGGTCATGTCCACTACATCTCCCCCCTTTTGGAAGTCATCGCCAGTCCTTGGGGATGGGGTCCAACACGAAAGGAAACCTTGAACTGTCTCTGATCTTGAAGTAATCCAGCAAGTGGAAAAAAAAAAAAATTATAATCCCATAAAGTTTTTGGAAATTCCATACTGTTCGTAGGTAATCCCATTGCGGTAAGCTTTTAATCCCTCGGAAAACTGAGTCTGTTAACTCTTGGAAAACAAAGTCTGTGATCCTTTGGAAAACAAAGTCTTATAATCCACAGCGGTAATTCCACAGCAGTAATTCCATATCGATTAGAGTTGGTGATTTCATCAGCAACAATTGTTTTTATAATCAGCATGTAGAGGGGATCCCTCGATTGACGCAGAGGAGGCGACTCTTGGATGAAGGTTGAAGACCAACGTTGAAGTAGCAGGTCCCCACATCGAAGGTTGTTGGCTGGTTGGTTTCCAGTCCGTGCCACTCTGGTTCTATGTGTCATGCAATTATGTGGTTTTAGGTGGGCTTATGATTGGGATTTTACATTAAGCCTTACCTATATGCACCTGGTATGTAAGCTATCATGGTTTAGATCAGCTATAACTACCAATTAAGGGGTGGATCATGCATCAA
The DNA here is from genome assembly GCA_038048925.1 of Garcialebias charrua. Classification (NCBI taxonomy): domain Eukaryota; kingdom Metazoa; phylum Chordata; class Actinopteri; order Cyprinodontiformes; family Rivulidae; genus Garcialebias; species Garcialebias charrua. The sequence continues at coordinate 11,609 of JBBPBX010015412.1, read as the reverse complement.
AGTTAAATATAGGGATCTACGTCTATAGACGGTTCAGGAGGGCTTCTGTAATGAAGGCCTCTTCTTCCAAACTATTCCTCCATTCATAACTTAGCTTAAAGTTAAAGGTTCAGTCTGCAGTTTCTGTAGAACAGCAGCACTTAGAAAAAATTTCAACAAGCAAAGCATTCTGATCCCTCCCCCTCAGAGCCATATATGGCTCTGCCCCCTTGTGGTCTGTTGAAATTTGAATTCAAGCTCTGTTTTTATTGGCTGATTCAAATTCAAGCTCGGTTTTTATTGGCTGGTTACAAACTTTGTTTTTATTGGCTGGAAAATGGCGGGTCACTTTTTCTTTTTAGAAATGCTTATTTACCACCTGGAGAAGCAAGGGGACAATATTTTTTTTTTAGTTTTTTCAGAGATTACCTCTCTAACATCAATCTAGTGACAGAGTGAAGAAATATGTTAAAATATATATTGTTTGAAAAGTTACAGACTACATTACAATCTTACATACCCCAGCTTTAAACTAAAATAGAAAATATAGTTTGGTCTAAATGTCTGTTGTCCTTTAAGACGACGACGTAGGATTTGGTATTCCCTATAAATTTTGAAGTCTATGGCGAGACTCATCAAAATGAATAGATGATCTAGAATAGAATCGATCGAATCGGTTCAAATTAGAAATTGTGAGATCAGTGTAGATTATAGTACCTTAAGTAGCATTAATCTACAATGACACTTCAATTACTGAGGTTTAACAAAATGAAAACTGCATGTTGGCATAGTTAAATCCATTTAAGTCTTCAACTTATCATTAATAAAAACCTCTTTTGGCTGGGAGTGTTCAGAAAACAATATCAAGCTTCAATAACAAGAAAAGTAGCAATTAAGCAACTAGAAAACAACGTTTTACTGCTTCAACTCACTCTGGTCGTCAGATTCCAAGATGTATCACACAAGAAAAACAGTTCTTAGCTTTATTACCGATGTCAATTAAATCCTGCAGATTTAAACGGTTGTTAAGGTTAGTTTTTGTTGTGGGTTTTTAGACTTAGCGTTTCTAAGTTCTAGTTGGAACGGTTTCTTTTAGCAACTAATATAGTTTAAACTGTTTAGTTTATTTACTATTGTGTGCTTGGACGACCTTAATTTCCCATGAAGTCTGTGAGTTTGCGAGATCTTTGTCGTTTGTGGGGCTATTGAAATCTTTGTCTTTGTCTTGGGCATGACCTAACATCACCCCCCTGAGGTCATGGGGGACCACGAACACAGGTGAGGACGTCCGTCCATGGGCACAAGTTAGGATGCCATAGTTTAGTTTAAGCTGTTTTCGCAGCTGAGAGTAGACAGTACACAGGAACCTTTTAGGGTTTGGCCAACGTATCTTCTTACGTTTACCTCTTTCTGTGTAATTCAGGTGTGTCACAACTGTCGGCGCAGTCGCAGGTGTGTCTGATTGTTCAGACTGCGATGGGTCACTGTCATTGTGTGTGTTTTCCCACTTCTTGACTGAAGAGGGGTTCTTTGAGTCTGTAGAAACTATGTCATTTCTGATTAGATCTAGACTCAAATGCTCTTGAACCAAGGTTTTGTCGAAAGCTTGGCTGATTGCTGATTTATCTGTCCCAGAGGACAGTACAGCGTCTTCGGTGTGGGATCCGTGGATCTCCACACCTTCTTCTACCTGTGGTAGGTAGTGTTCAGTGAGTGCTGATTGTTCCAGCTCGCAGAGGAGGTTCTCTTGTTGGGCCAGGGTTGGGTCCAACTGTTGGGTCTCTTCTGCCTCATCTCTATTTGAAGGTTCACTTACCGGGCTTGTGATTTCGGTTGGGGAGTCATCCGTGCCTTTTGCGGTACCATCTGTTAGACAGACCGTGTCATGACCTTCAGGATCTTGTTGACTGTCAGCATTTCGTTTGCTGTCAACATCTTTATTTTCAACATCTGAGGCATCTGTATTAATGTTATTAATGTTAACTGTGAGCTCTGAGCTTTTGTGAAAGATAGTGCTGCACATTGCTCCAGGTAGGTCAATGTTGATAGTGTCATTATCAATGATAACGTCACTCATTGTATCAGGTTGGTCAAGCACTGTAACATTCAAATCTACCAACAAACAACTTACTTCCTCTGTCTCTTCCGAGCATAGAGGTGTTGTACCTTTTTTCTGGAGCATTCGTGACTCTTTGCATGTCTCAAACTGTTCTGTTCGAGGCGCGGGAGGTGCAGTTCCGAGGCTCGGAGGTTTCTGTTGGGACCACGCATTGTTACATGAGTTTAGGTCCTCATACTTCAATTCCTTTTGAAGTTCACCCACCGGTAGACCTTGGTTTTCACCCACCTGGTTCGTTCTGAACCATTTTGGGTCTCTTAAAGAGTCAACACCTACCTTTTGTGGTTCATCGCTTGTCTCAGACTTTTCAATCTGAGGTGCTTTAGGAGCGGGGCTCCCTTTAAACCATTGTGAGTCACTGTTCCAGCTGGCACCAACCTTTCGTTGTTTGTCAGTTTTAAAATCTTGTTTATTCTTGCTTGCATTATCCAACCTTTCTAACAACCGACGTATGTTCTCCATCTCCTCTGAGGTCAGAGGGCCTTTGATACGACAGCGTTTATTCTCGCTTTCTATAGGAGAGAGAACCTCTTCTATTTTTAGCGACTGGGATACGACCTTTTGACCTGGGCACACCTCAGAGGGTGTTTTGCTTTGCATGTGAGCCTCAAAAGCAGTTACAGCACCCTGTATAATTTCATCCAAAGATGTTACTTCTAATTGACACCAGGTGTACAATGGCAACTTGAATCTAATATCAGAGATTAGATTATTTCTGAAAACAGATTTGAAAAGCGTCTGCTCTTCAAGTCCCGGTTCCATTATGTCGCCTGCATACGCCTTGAAAATCCTGTCAAAGAAATGCAAAGGATGTTCATCTTTTTCCTGCAAGACATTTCGGGCAGCTAAGTAGTCACCACACAATGAGAGAGATTTTCTCTCTGTGCGAGGTGCAGGGGGAGCAGGTCCTCGGCTTCGGGGTCCCTCTTGGTACCCTGTGATGTATGAGTCTACTAGAGGCACATACTGTATGAGCCTTGGACGCGCACCTTCTTGAACTTCCATCTTTGTTTTGATTTTTGTGAAAATCAATAAGACAGTTCGTATTTTAATGTGTGCAAATAAATCTTCACTTTTAAATGTGGCATTGAGTCAATCAAACTAACCAGCTGTGTGGTTTAAGTGTTTCACCGTGTAATAAGTATTTCTATTCATAGGTACCTTCTTTCAGGGTTTACCCTTAAATGAATTGTAAAAGTTAAATGCAAGCAGTGTTAACTTTAAATATAACTTATTTTTTAACAACAGTTACTAACTAACACAAGCATGATTTTCGTTTTACTTACTCAAAAACTTTTTAAAAGATTTGAAATAAATGCAATATTCACACTAAAATGTTCCCAGGAAGCTGCTCCATCATGCCTTAAAAAGATGTATTGCAGTTTGGCTAAACTGTTTTGCTGTATTTTGACAGTTATCAGGAGTGAAAATAGGATCTCTTGTTTGTTATTTTAAATATTTTTTTATTTAAAATAAACTGGAGTTTTTGTATGCTCAACATAACATTACAGATGTTATTCCAAATAAAAATCAGTGATTTTTATTAATTTGTTGTTATTTGACATCCTCAAATTTGTTCTGCTATTGATTTTTGTGAAAATCAAGTCAGCAGATGCTTTTTGTTTGTTATTTTAAACTTTTCATTTAAAATAAACTGGAGTGCACAGAATAACTTTAAAAGATGTTGTTTTGAATTAAACGCAGAGAGTTTAGCATCTATTCTGTGTAAATGTTTCTTGTTCTCATTCTTTTAACCAGCAGATTGCAGGTTTTCAAAGCTTTAATTTACCACAATGTGACTGTAATTACTCTTCCTGGACGCTATAGAGGCGCTGTTGGCTCTAAGGCCGCGTTGACTATCTTTTAGCATTTAGCCGTAGCTTTAAACTAAATCGGATAAACGTCAACTTTTGGGATGAGTTCTAGCCTGGATGTGACAATCGCCTAAACAAACGTTCATTTAAGAAACGAATGGATTTGTTTAAAATGTTTAGAACAAGTTCTGTGAACTTTTAGATACATAAAAAAAACGATCTTTTTCCTTTTTTTCCCTCTATCTGGGTTACGTCACTTCCGTTGACGTGTCGGTCGTGTTGCATTTAGGGACGTGCGTGCAGTCGGACGTTTGAGTTCTCCCGACGTCTAAACGCTCTAAAACCCCTTCAAATATCTCGAAACACCGCGGTTAAACAGTTTCTGACGATATTTTATGCCTAGAACCGAAACAAGCTAGAAAATCTGTCAGAATTGTGTGAACAAAACTGAAATTTGACGATCAACTGCGTATCACGTGATCACCTTGAACCAACCACAGCATGACAACAGATGTAACGTAGCGTCAGCATTTAGCTTATCAAACCTAGACTCTTTTTCAACTCATAAAACGCTAAAATTCACCACAAAAATTCCGTGAACGAATCGTTTCACATCAGAACAGTTTTACCAAGCTGCGCCCAGTAAAAATAGCAAGATAAATGTCGCCAACACGGACTTTTTACCGTACAGCAACCCGTCAGAGCTAAATGGACCGGGACCAGAACCTCGATCCGACAGCTTCAGACACAAGATGCTATTATTCCTGCTTAAAATGTAACGATACCACTCGACAGCAATTTTCAGATGAACTATGAAGCTCTTATAGGCACAGTTTGACACGGCGGTCAAACGTAGATGCGCGTTTATCTGTGACACGTCAGCAAAGAGTCCAAACGACTCAGAACCAGAACCACACAGCAACATCAAATTTTAACCCAAAAACTTCAACAAACGTTTACAAGTTGAGTAAAGACAATTCCTCAGCTACAAGTGACATTAACCAGCAGTTTCCTGCAGCTTGACACACTTTCCCAGCCAAAAAACTATCGTTTTCAGAGTCTAAAAACTTGTACAAAATATGCCAACATTCAAAGTACAGAAATATTAAATATTAAACTTTCAGAGACCTGTTCACGGGCCACCAATGTAGTAATATAGGAAGGGGTCAGTTTACTGACTTACCTATATTTTAGATGTATAAATTGGCAGGGTTTAGACTGACACAAAAATACATCATTAATTAAACGGGTTCTCTCTTTTTCAGCTTAATACCAATAATTCTATACCTTGACCAGATGTAATTCACAGGAAACGTTAAACTTATGTTGGCACAGCAGGACTGGACCATTTATTTAACATAATTGTAAATTACATCACACATTTGTACATGATTGGTTGATTATTTTTCCTATAATTAACTTCAGCACAGATGAAATATAGGAACAACAGAACAAGTGAAGGATGATATTTTACTCATTTCTGTAGGTACATTAACTTAGTTTCTGGCTTAGGAAGATAAAGGTTTAGGAGGAGAAAATGGAGGAAGAAAAGTTAAGAGTCAGGGAGTTATCTTGATGTGTTTAACCAGAAGCATGGCAGCTCTCCGGCTGAACTCGGCTACACGTTGGTACCCTTGGCAAAGCATTTGACGACTTTTTACCTCGTGAAGATGGTCAGTCTCCCTCGGTCCAGTTTGGTCAGTTCGTTTACCATTCTCAGCGTCTCCAGACGTGCGCCTTGACTCGAACCGAAAGTAACGGCAGCTCCTGGTGTTGTTTTCAAGATAAGACGTTCCTTAAAGGAATGTCAATAAAAGAGCTTTTTCAGCTGTTGAAGATGACTTATAACTTGGCATGTTATAAGCCTTTAACTGAATGACGTGGTCATTAGCGTGTTGACCAGACGATCATCAGTTCTTTGGGGAACCTCATCATGGAATTGAGGTCCTCAGCAAACTCCGTCAGTTCCAACAACAGCTTAGAACTTTAAGGAAGGATCTCAGATCAGTGACTTGTTGTTTCCCCATTGGTCCAAACGAACCAGTGGGATGAAGGTCACTCGGATATCAGTTTTTAGAACAGAGAAGAAGTTGTTTAGAATGAAGAGAGAGAAACAGATTGACTGGAGCCAGCTTCATAAAACAACTGATTGAAACTGCATTCTAACTTCTAACAAAACTGATCGAGTTCAGTCTGACATATTAATTCACTTTCACCGTTTGATTCATCATATGAAGAAGTGATCATTATTTTGAAATACCATTGGATTTCCAACTTGAATTAAACAGTTTGAATTAACAAACATTGAATTCAATAATGCTTATACAAGTAACACAAGGTTATTCATTAACACAAAAATAGAGGAATAAGCGAGTCTCTTATGACTTATTGTGTTTTGATTCAAAATAATGTAATAAAATAGTGTCAATGTCTTTTTTCTGAGAGTATCAGTGAAAAGGTGTTACTGGGACAGTTCAAGTATCAGAGCGGGCACGGTCATGTCCACTACACACACACATACATTAATAAAGCAGAGCAATTTACATTACATTTTGTTTCCTCGACTTCAGCACAATAAGGAAAAAAGTGCTTATTCTTCAACTGAACAAGTTTTAATAATTTACATTTATGTTTATTTGAAAGAGGGACAGTCACTGAAACTACTTCTGCTTTGAGATCAACTAGTTACAAGTCACCACTTAAATTTTTTTAAATCAGCCAAAGGTCATCTTTTGTAGCACCGTGTGCACAAGTTTCATCCATTCATCCTAAAGTTTTATGCACAACAAGCAGAACATAGTTCAAGTACGTAAACCAGATCCTGTAAATCGCAAGAACAATGATGAACTTTTACCACCTGCAAGTCTTATCTTTGTACTAAAAGCCATAAATCCAAAGTACAAACCTGGCAACGCTTCTGTTTAACCTGAACAATTGAGAGGGAAGGACAAGGTTTCATTTTCAGGAAATCTCTGACCTAGCACCTGGTTCTTAGTGACAAAAAAAAAAAAAAAAAAAAACAGGAAGTTTGTAGTTTGTTGGTGAGCTTTGTGCTTGCCTAGTCATTTCAAAACGTTTTTTTTTGTGTGTTGAAAAGTAAAAAGGTATTTGTACCTGCAGTTAATACAATGCATCATTCAAATAATGTGATATGATTTATAAAAAACTAAACGAGGGAGAACTCAAAATTAGGATGTGGATGGAGTTTGAAGTTCTGCACAGCTGTGGTGTAAAATGAAGAGATTTTACAGACTTCTTTTCTTTCTTTGAATCATCTGCGTGAATATTTGGCAGTGTTGACTGGCAAATAATCGTGACAAGCAAATGACATGATTATACTCTGCATTGTTTGATGTCATCGTTCAAGTCATCTCTCCTGTATTTTTTTTAAATTAAATTAAATTTATTTTATGTATTTTTTTACTTCCTTGCTCTGCGAGAGGTGGCAGCTTTTTTGCTTTCTCCCCCACCAATTTTCTTCCTTCTCCCTGCTCTGCTCTCGGTGTGTGTCTGAAGCGCCTCGGGTACTCATCTCACGAACGTAAATTAAGATTATGGGTCTGGTATCATGGACGATCAACTCTATTGACAAGATTTTTATCAACAAAACGACAAGGTCCGGGGGAACCAGCGTGTCCAGCTCAGATGCACACTGCGGGATACGTCATGGACTCGTAGGGAGTGTGGCAGGTGATGTGTCTCTCAGTCCTGTCTCAGGAGGATGTTGAAGACGTATACATAATGGGGTTTATGATAGCATGGACTCTGCTTTTTGGCTTTGTAGGGGCTCTGTTCTATCAGAAATCGAAGAAGGCGGTGGCAGCAGTTTCGGCCATGACAAAGCTTCCGAGCCAGTGTGAAGGTTTGATCCGTGCCGTGACCTCGCAAAATCAGCTGATTTACAAGCTAAACTGTAAGGTGGAGGCGATTTATGAGAATCGCAGGCCACCTGCAGCTTCTGGAACTCGTCAGCATGGTGGGTTCATTTCATTTATTTATTTAAGTTAGGACAATGCATATCAACATGACAGCAGTAAGCATCAATGTAAATATGCCGGAGTTAGCACAATAGCTAATTTGCATCCGTTGTCCCGACCTTGGGGGAGACTCATAGCATGGATCAGTGGAATGGATACCCACAGTTAGGCCATTTTGGAATGGGATCGTCCAGATGGACTCAAGGCTGAAGGAAAAAAAATCTGTCTGCCTGAATAAAATCAACAATCAAGCTTATCTGAATCTGACTCCCCGCCAGCCTTGGAAATGGGCTGACTATCAAATTTCTCCGGGTTATGAGTAACCACGGATAACAAGCTTCATCTATCGCACCACCCCCACCCCCCCGGAGAACTTTCAGTGCAAGCTTATCAGAACTGCTGGCTGAACAACATCATCAGAACTGTAGCTGATCTGAAAAAAGGCTCATGGACAAATCTCACCACCTCAACCTCAAATGCATATGTAATCTGCTTTTAATGAGTTTTTTGATGTCTCAATTCGTGTCCTGATAGACGAGATGTGAAAGAAACTTTTTTGTAATACCACTATCTACCCTCATGGTTCTTCCCCCCTATTCATATCTAAGATTATTATTCTGATAAGAATAAGATGGCCGCGCTGATTAAATTAGCTAAAGCTTCGTACACTTAGTCCATCTTTTGGACGACTGTGCGTATGTTCTCGCTGTACCTCGGTGCAATGACAATAAAGCTTATTCTGATTCTGATACTCAAAGCAAACACATTAAACTTTTATTTTAAGTATGACAGCCGGCATGTATGAGCAAGAAAGTATCCATGCAGCGCGTTTCCTCTCAGATTGCACATTTTACTTTGTAGAAACATTCACTGCACACACTGCAGCAGGTTACTTACACAACCAGTAATATAATGTTAGCATTTGCTTAAAAGGGTTAGAATCGGAAGTTTGACACAACGTCAACAAAATGGTGTTTTATCATCGTCTACAAGATAATTATGACATCCTAGCACAGAAGGATGTGTCCAATATAAAAACAAAAGTCATTACTGACCAACCAAACAAGTTCTTTCAATCATTTATTTCCAAGTTCGTTTAACATCTATCAAACGTATTTTCTTTAACTTTTTTGTATTTGTTAGATGTTATGTGCTTTGTGTTTTTCTACCCAATACTAAAAGCTGCTATGTCACCATGTCATCAGGAGCCAAGGAGCTACTACTAATTGGTGATCTAAACCTGGACTGGTTGACCTCTACTTCTGACAATCTTAAATCCATCTGTGACTCATTTAATTTAACTCAACTAATTCAAACGTCAACACGCCCAAATAACAAAACCCCTGAAAAATCCACCTTACTGGACCTTATCCTAACTAACATGCCTCACAAGTACGCAAATCCATGTGTGTTCGCTAATGACCTCAGTGATCACTGCACCATTGGAGCCGTAAGAAATGGGAAGTTACCAAAATTAACACCCACCATCATCTTCAAAAGGGATTTAAAACATTTTTGTGAGCAGGCCTTTCTTCATGACTTAGCCACTTTCAACTGGAGTAGAATTTCATTGATAGATGATGTAGAACTTGCACTGGCTTACTTTTATGAGGGTTTTCAAAACATAATCAACACACATGCTCCATACCGTAAATACAGAATAAAGGGACGTAAAAATCCTTGGTTTTCCCCTGAGATAGGAAATCTGCTCAAAGAAAGAGATGCTGCCTGGGCTAAGGCCAGGAAATCAAAAAACGATCATGACTGGCTCAGTTTCCGGCATTAGTGAACAAGATCCCGAGATACTTAAACTCCTCCACTTGGGGCAGGACCTCCTCCCCGACCCGGAGAGGGCATGCTACCCTTTTCCGGCTCAAGACCATGGCCTCGGATTTGGAGGAACTGATCCTCATCCCGGCCGTATCACACTCGGCTGCAAACCGCTCCAGTGAAAATTGTAAATCACGAACTGATGAAGCCAGTAGGACCACATCATCTGCAAAAAACAGAGAAGCGATTCTAAGGTCACCAAAACAAATCCTCTCAACACCTTGGCTGCGCCTAGAAATTCTGTCCATAAAAGTTATGAACAGAATCGGTGACAAAGGGCAACCTTGGCGGAGTCCAACTTTTACCGGAAACGAGCCTGACTTACTGCCGGCAATGCGGACCAAGCTATAATATATATATATATATATAATATATATATATATATATATATATATATATATATATACAGGTAGTCCCCGACTTACGAGCGCTCTGACCTACGAGCATCCGGACTTACGAGCTGGCAAATTTTTGGAAAAAACGCAAAAAATACTGAGTTTTTCTGTGTTTTTTCACCACAGTCCGTTAGCTAAACATGTGGACACACGTTTCCGATCATTTTTATGCACTCATAAGCGGTTTTTCGATGAAAAACGAGTGTTTGTAGTCGCGCTAGCAAAACCGTTCCAACTTACGAGCGAAATTCCGGACTTACGAGACACGTGGCGGCCGTTCCAAATTACGAGATTTCCATGTTACGAGCGCCTCGTTGTAACGGAACTCGCTCGTAAGTCGGGGACTACCTGTATATATATAATATATATATATACTTATAAATATATATATACATATATACATATATACATATATATATATATATATATATATATACATATATATATATATATATATATATATATATATATATACATATATATATATATATATATATATATACATATATATATATATATATATATATATATATATATATATATATATATATATATATGTATATATATACATATATATATGTATATATATATATATATATATATATATATATATATATATATATATATATATATATATATATATATATATATATATATATATATATCACACACTTTATGGTATTGTAGGCCATTGCATTAGGTAATACATTCAGCAATTACTTTTACTTTAATACTTTAAGTATTTTTAAAAGCAAGTACTTATTTACTTTTACTTAAGTAAAAATATTAATATGGTACTTCTACTTTTACTAGAGTATATTTTTGTCTGTTTATTTGCACTTTTACTTAAGTACAGTGTTTGAGTATTTTCTCCACCACTGGATTTACCTGACTATATAAATATGCCCCAAGGCCTCCTCCCCGCCAACAGATTGGAATGGCCTCATATACATACCAATGGCTTTAAAAATGCTAATTCAATTTGTCAGTTTGACAATCCCATGGGTTGCATAGGTAGAATTGTCATTTTGACAAAAACTGGTAGAGCTAGTGTTAAAGCTGTGGAGTGTTTCGCCCACAAATAAATAGGTTGCCTTGACAACACCTTAAAGCTATGGAGTGTTTCACCCACATATAAAGAGGTTGGCCTTGAGAAGGCTTTGAAGCTGTGGAATGTTCCGTCCACATATAAAAAGGTTGCCTTGACAACACTTTAAAGCTGTTGAGTGCTCTGCCCACACATAAATAGGTTGGCCTTACCAATGCTTTGAAGCTGCAGAGTGTTCCGCCCACACATAAATAGGTTGCCTTGACAACACTTTGAAGCTGCAGAGTGTTCCGCCCACACATAAATATGTTGTCCTTAACAATGCATTAAATCTGTGGAGTGTTCCGCCCACATATAAATAGGTTTGCCTTGACAATGCTTTGTAGCTGCGTATGTTTTCGCCTACATATAAATAGGTTGGCCTTGCCAACACTTTGAAGTAACAGA